>PVIH01014717.1:0-52584 GCA_004025045.1 Sigmodon hispidus
GGCGCTGAGGCCCGCCGAGCCCTCCTCACCTCTGGTCAGGGTTCGAATCCGCCCCTCATAGACCCCTGCAGTTGGTTTGCTCAGTTCACTCAGTTCAGGGTCGCAGTAGGGCTCTTAGTAGATTCCCTGAGCAGCAGGGGCTGCGGGTGTGGCCAGGTGCAGAGTTCAGCTGCCCCTGCTCCAGAGTGAGCTGGGACGCCGCAGAGAGCACAGGTCCCCTAAGTATTGTTCTTTCAAGATCTATAAAAAATTTTGTAGGGATTTCGTTGAGGATTGAATTCAATCTGTATAATGCTTCTGATAAGATTACCATTTCCACTTTGTTGATTCTACCCATCCAGGAACATGATAAATCTTTCCATACTCTTATATCCTTTTCATTTTCTTCCTTCAGAGATTTAAAATTTTTGTCAAACATATCTGATACTTCTTTGGTTATACTTACACCAAGCAACTTAATGCTATTTGCAGGTATTATAAAAGGTGATGTTTCCCTTATTTCTATTTCAGCCCTTTTGTCTTTAGTGTATAAGAGGGCTACTGATTTCTTTGAGTTAGTCTTGTATCCTGCTACATTGCTGAAGGTGTTTATTAGATGGAGAAGTTCCCTGGTAGAATTTTGTGAGTCACTTATGTAATACCATCATGTCATCTGCAAATAGAGATTCCTCTTCCTTTCCAATTTATAACCCTTTAAACTCCATTGTTCTCTTATTGCTTTAGCTAAAACTTTGAGATCTATGTTGAATAGATAAACAGAGAGGGGACACCCGCTTCTAGTTCCTGATTTTAGTGGGATTGCTTTGAGTTTTTCTCCATTTAGTTTGGTGTTGGCTGTCAGCTTTTTGTAAATTGCCTTTATTGTATCTGGGTATTTTCCCTGTATTCCTGCTCTATCCAGGACTTTTTATCAAAAAGACATGTTAGATCTTGTCAAAGCCTTTTTCAGCATCTAAGGAAATGATCATGTAGTCCTTTTTCCTTCAATTTGTTTATATGATGTATGACATACACACTTTTCCGTATGTTGAACCATCCCGGCATTTCTGGAATGAAGCCTAATTCATTGTGCTGGATATTTTTTTGTATGTTGGTCTATACTGTTTGCCAGAATTTTGTTGAGAATTTTTGCATCACTCTTCATGAGAAATTGGTTTGTAATTCTCTTTCTTTGTTGCATCTTTGAGTGACCTGGGTATCAGGATTATTGTGTCCTCATAAAACGATTTTGGCAATGTTCCTTCTGTTTCTATTGTATGGGACAGTTTGAGGAGTATTGGTAATAGCTCTTCTTTGAATGTCTGGTAGAACTCTGCACTGAAACCATCTGGACCTGGGCTTTATTTTATTTGGTAGACTTTTAATTATACATTCAAGTTTCTTTGATGTTATTGGACTGTTTTTGTCTTTAATCAGGTCTTGATTTAATTTTGGTAAATGATACTTGCCAAGAAAGCTGTCCATTTCTTCAGGATTTTGAATTTTGTGGAGTATAGATTTTCAAAGTATGACCTGATAATTCTCTGGATTTCCTAGGGGTTTGTTGTTATGTCCCCCTTCTCCTTTCTGATTTTGTTGATTTGTATACTATCTCTCTGCTTTTTGGTTAGTTTGGATAAGGATTTATCTATCTTGTTAAGTTTCTCAAAGAAGCATTCTTTGATTCTTTGATTTGGGGGGGTCTTTTCTTTTATCTTTTTATTTCTTTTCTTTTCTTTCTTTTATTATTATTATTATGAACAAAGAAGTCACATTTTCTATCCCTGTATGTCCTTATTCAAGGTCCCTTCCCCCCTCCCACAACATCAGGTCATTCTTTCTTCTCCACAACTCCCCATCCCCTCCCTGGGCAGGCTGCAGACAGTCCCATGGTCCCACTGACCCAATATTGCTTACTTCAGTCTCCATTCCTGGGAGATCCAGTTTTTTTCCCACCTTCCTCAAGAGTGATTTTTTTGTATTGTTCTTTTTGTTTCAATTGTGTTGATTTCAGCTTCAAGTTTTATTATTTACTGCCATCTATTCCATCTAGGTGAGTTGGCTTCTAATTGTTCTAGGGCCCTCAACTGAGCTAGTAGTTCTCTTGTATGGGATTTCTCTAGTCTTTTCATGTAGGCATTTAGTGCTATGAATTTTCTACTTAAGGGTGCTTTCATTATTTCCCATAAATTTGGATATGTTATGAATTCATTTTCATTGAATTCCAGGAAGTCATTGATTTCTTTCTTAATTTTTCCTTGACCCAGAGGTGGTTCAGTTAAGTGATGTTTAGTTTCCATGACTCGGTAAGCTTTCTGTGATTCTTCATGTTGTTGAACTCTAACTATAGACCCTGGTGATTTGAAATGGCACAAGGAGTTATACACATTTTTGGTACCTGGTGATATTTGTTTTATGACCTAGTATGTGGTCAATTTTAGAGAAACCTTCACAGGGTGCTGAGAAATATGTATATTCTTTTTTGTTTGGGTGGAGAGATCCATATATATCTACTAAGTCTATTTGGGTCATAACTTCTGCTAGATCCCTTATTTCTCTGTTCAGTTTCTTTCTGGCTGCCTTATCCAAGGATAAAAGTGAGGTATTGAAGTCTCCTCCTATTAGTGTGTGGAGTTTGCTATGGGGTTGAAGCATTAGAAGTGTTTCTTTTACATATGTTGGTGCCCTTGTGTTGGGGGTATATATATTTTGGATTCAGATTTCATCTTGGTTAATTTTTCCTGAGATGAAAAAGTAGAAACCTTCCTGGTCTCTTTTTATTGATTTTAGTTTAAAGCTCATTTTGTTAGATATTAGAATGGCTACACCAGCTTGTTTCTTAGGGCCATTTGATTGGAAAGTCTTTCCTCAACCATTTACTCTCAGCTTCTGTCTGTCTTTAAAGGTTGAGATACATTTTTTGTATGTAGCAGAAAGATTTTTCTGTTTTTATATTCATTGTGTTAGGGTGTATCTTTTCATAGGTGAATTCAGTCCATTAATATTTAGGGATATTAATGACCAATGATCAATATTTCCCATCATTTTTGGTAGTGGCTTGCATTTTTTTTTCTGAGCAGTTCCTTCTATGGGCTTATCAATTGTCTGCGGTTACATGGATGTTCTGGTTTCCTCAGGTTGGAGTTTTCCCCCTAGGGCTTTTTGCAGGACAAAGTTTATGGTTGGGTTTTGTTTAAATCTGGTTAAGTTGTGAAATATCTTGTTTACTCCATCTATGTTGATTGTTAGTTTTGCTGGGTACAGTAGTCCATTTTGTCATCCATACACTTTTACTGTCTGTATAATGTCTGACCAGAACCTTCTTGCTTTCATTGTTTCCACTGAGTAGTCTGCTGTTATTCTGATGAGTCTCCCTTTATAGGTGATTTGACCTTTTTCCTTTGCAACATTTAGTATTTTTTCTCTTTTCTGTAGGTTTAGAAGCTTGATTATTCTACGGTGAACAGTCTTGTTTTGTGGTTCTAGTCTATTTGGTTTTCTGTAGGCTTCCTGTATTTTTATAGGCATTTCCTTCTTTAGGTTGGGGAAGTTTTCTTCTTTGATTTTGTTGAATATATTTTCTGTGCCTTTAAGCTGATATTCTTCTCCTTCTATTCCAAATATTCTCAGGATTGGTTTTATCATGCTGTCTCATATTTCCTGGACATTTTGTGCTATGATTTTTTTTTTTTGGTTTTAGAGTTTTTCTTTAACTGATGTATTTTTACCACTACTGAGTCTTCCACCCCAGAGATTCCCTTTTCCATTTCTTGAATTCTGTTGGTTATGCATGAATCTGTAGTTTCAGGTTTCATTTTTTTCATGTTTTCTATTTCTAGTTTTTACTCTTTATGCCTTCTTTATTGCTTCTGTTTCAGTTTTTAATTCTTGGTAAATTGTTTTCACCTGTTTGTTTTCTTTTTCTTGTTTTTATTTTTTTTTTTTCATTTTCTTTTCAGGCTTTGTTCATCTCTTCTAATTTTCTGCTTATATTTTCTCCAATTTCTTTAAGGAAGTTTTTATATCATCTTTTAAAGCTTCTATTAGTTTCATAAACCTGTTTTTACAGCCATTTTCTTCTGTTCCTTCTTTGTTGTTATGTTCAGGTCTTGAAGCTATAGAACCACTGGATTCTGGTGGTGTCTTGTTGACCTTTGTATTGTTGAATATATTCTTACACTGCAGTCTGCCCATTGTTTTCCCAATTCTCTCTTGGCTAGCTCTTGGTTGGCTCCTAATAAGTTGCTGGTCTGAGGGCTCTTAAGGCTCTGAAGGCTCTTAATCAGCTATGCACTCAGTGGGTCAGCTGTTCTTGTAAAGTCACAGTCATCACCTCTTATCCTCTCACCACTCAGCTGTGCACCAGAGACCTGGCTGTTCCCCCACTGCTATTACACCAACTGTGTACTGGGTGGGTTGTGTTCTGCATTGAAGCCAAGAAGTCATATTAGGGCCCTAGGTTCAGGTGTTGGAAGTCACCTTCTGACCTCTGACCTCTCAGCTGTGCTTTTAGAAACTCCACTGTTTCCTTGCTGCTAATATGCCAGTCCTGTTCTGTGCAGACTGTGTTCCCCTCTCAAGCCAAGTTTCTTACCTCTGAGGCATGTGCCCAGGTTCAAGGGACTGACTGTTTCTCTGTTGCCTGTTTCTAGGCAGGCAGTGGTCTACACCACAGCACTGAATTGCTCTTTTTAATTTTTTTTTACAAGAACACTGTCTAAACTCTCTTGTATAGCTTTTTTCTAACCATAACCAATAACTTTTTAATCATTTACCCTAACAAGTACAATCTTTCATAAACCATTAAAAGATCAAAAACAAACCACCCCACCTTTGGGAATTTGGGCATTGTGGTCTTAAATTTAGTTTCTGCTGTCTTGGGATCAAGGACATCTTTAGGGGATCCTGAAAAGAAAAGTGTGATTGATTGTCAAATTCTGAAATATGTAGCCATATTATTTGTTATCCAGTCTCTGCATAACAGAAAAGTGTACAGCTTGTCTCAGGTCCTGCCTAGAGTAGTCAGAGAAGTCGGATTGTCTCAGCTACCCATGCTGAAAATGTCCTGAGCAATTTGTAGTCCAAATCTGATCTTTGCCAGCATGATGTCTTTGTCATATTTCATGTGATATCCTCATTGTGGGGCCCCATCTTCATTTTGAATACTTCCAGTTCACAATTAGGCATTGTCATGGATCACTAAAGAAAACTGATAAGAGACTAAAACTCAACACAACATACAGAAAGCTAAATGAATACATTATTATTCAGAATAGGATTAGTGATAATAAAACTAACCCTTCTTTTTAGTCTTTGTGTCCCATATCAGGTAGTTCTTCTAATATGATACAAAGATATTGCCTTTTCCTTTCACAAGTAAACTTTGGTTTAGAGAATGAGAGAGCCACACTCCAACACCAAAGCCAGCTTTAATTTATAATTTAACTGAGACTTCAACTTACCTTGCAATTAAAGATAGTGGTTAAAAAAGAAAGATTTTATCACATAGAGTATATTGGTACAAAGAGATGCAATATTCTTTTGCTTCTGAATTTTTCTGGATAATCCCCCTTCTGTTGTGTGTCTAGATGCCCAAGGTCTTTCAACTTCTTAAAGATGGGTATTTCTGGCTTTCTGTAAAGATACAAACAAAAATCTGCCCCAACCATTTGTCTTTTCTTACAACTTGTAAGAATTGTAATATGGTTAGATGAGTCTTCAATTCTTATTTTTGTAAAGTTTTTCTGGTTCAAATCGATTCTTATTAATTTTGATGATACCCATAACTTTTAGTTATAAAAGAAACAAGTGGGGCATCTTTTTACATTATCTTTGGCTTGATGCCAAGTGACAGAGAAATCTTTTTTCAATCCTTTACTATTGACATGATTTTTTTATGAAACTCTGAGGTCTCTAGCACATTTCCTGTTAATAATTTATCTATATCAACCATATCAAAGACCACAGAAGGATATAATATTATGCAAATAAACAGGAAGTGGAAGCAACTTCCAAAGTCTAGAACATGACAGAGATGACATCTGTCTGCCAGGACAGTCACCCAAAGTTCCTTTGTAACTTTGAGGCACCTTCTTCAGCCTTTATGGCTCAAAGTCTCTGGCATACCTTTCAATGATGCATGAAATTGTCACAGTCTGTCAGTTGCTTCTCCTTGTGTCCAGAAGGATGCCTGGCAATTTTTTCTGTAAAGCCAGAACCTGAAGGACCATCTTGGCTTGTTCTGCCAAAGTTCAGAGGTCACTTTCCTATGGAACCTGCATGTCCAGTTTATACAGCATACTATCAAGCAGTCAATACCAGAACAGTTTCTTGTCCAGTGGCTAACTGTTGCCACAAAGTAAATTTCACATGAAGTTTCCTCAGCCTATCATTTTCCTGAAATACATTGGTTCTGCCAGGAGCAGACCTGTCTCACTGTCCAGAATATTCTAAGTTCTTAAAATAATTTAAATGCCATATTCTGCATGTCTTTGAAGTGTTTGAATACTACCTATCTAAATTAAATATATCTTTTTATAGTTACAAAAGCCTAACTAACATTAATATAAGTTTGGTTATCATAGATGACTATTAATCTACATTTCTCAATTACACATTACAATTTTAAATGAGTTAACTCAGCATCATACCTTAATCAACTGTAGAAAAATACATACAGCATAACAAAATTGACCATAAGTTTATATCAATAAACCAAAATCCACTTATCTTTTCTAATCATTCCTATATCATATTCTCCATCCCCTTTTTTTAAAGAGATTAACTATGACCATTAACCATTTATAATGAAAACAAACATTAATAAGTAATATTTTGGAGAAATTGGATGTAGCTTTCTTTCTTTTACTACTTCCTGCTGTCAAAGGACATTGTTGATTTCATGGAGTCATGAAGCTGGATCATCTCAACTGGCCATCTTTGAACCTGAGAATGATCAGGTGGCCTTGGCAAATGAAACCACATTTGCCTAGAACCAATGCACAGGTTATGATCTTCTGTGGAGACAAAAGCAAAAACTCTTTTCCCAAGCAACATGTTTTTATAAACAGGTTTCAAATCAAGATATTTTTAAAATATATATGTTTATCCAACTTAGCAGCCTTAGCAATCAACCATGTTTCAGCTGTTAGCTCATTAAAAGTTAAAAAAATTAAAAGAAAACAAAATAATCATAATCCAGACTCTTTGTTTATCTGCCATCTTCATGTGGCATTTTAATCTTTATTTTCTATTTCTCTTTCTTAAAGGGCTTTCTTTACCCTTTTTTTTCCTCTGGACCCTATGTGTATTCTACATATATTATACCCCATTGAAAGGTTTTGTGAATCTAAATCTGTTTTGTTGAGAATTCTTAATTATTTTCTATCCCAAAGAGCTTTTAAATGTCAGTATCACTTTAATTGCTGACTCTGCCCCTTTTGGCAGCTTTTCAATATGACGGAGGTACTCAGCCAGCAACCAGAGCAGACTCAGAAAATAATGCAATTAGAAAAACCATTTTTAACTGTTTCCTTTCTGTTCAATATAAGCGAAAATGTTAAATTAATCACACTTATGCCAAGCCTTTTGTGAAACATATGGCATTAAGCGGTGTGCCACAGACACCCCATTTTTCAATTCCTGTCTGAACCCCGCACCGGCTATGTACTACAAATCAATTCAAATATGCAATTCAGGAAACTGCTTTTGGCTCTGTTTCAGTGATCTAGAACACTTTTTAAGCTTTTTAAACTTTCTTAGGCTTTATGCGGTTGTTCGACCCATGCTGGAATGCCAACTGTTATAGAACGTTTCCCTGGGCGCTTTTGGGCCTGGAGGTTTGGAACCTGGTCTGAGGTAGCTTTTGTCCCACAAAGAAATGGATCAGATGCTTATATTAACTTCATACTGTTTGGCCCATGTCTTAAGCACATTACTAGCTAGCTCTTTCATCTTAAATCAACCTGTTTCTACTAATCTACCCACCATGTGGCCCAGCCCGTGGCTCACCTGAATCTTTTTCATGTTCCTCCTTTGAGGGTCAGATGGTGACTGTGTAATTCCATACTCCTTTTACTGGTCTGTCCTCTGATTCTCCACCCACTTCTATGGTGCTGTGCATAGGCCAAAACAGTCCTTTATTTACAGCATACAGAAGACATCCCACCACACTCACTTCCTTAAACATTTTTTTCTAGAGTATCAATGTTTTAATCTGCCAATAGGATGTCATTCATATAATAGTATATTATGGATTTGGGGAATTTGTTGTGAATTTTTCTATTGGCTTTTGTACAAAATTCTGACATAGGGTAAGGCTATTCAGCATTCCTAGAGGGAGGATCCTCCACTGATACCTCTTTACATGCTGAGAATTATTAAAAGTGAGCATTGTAAAGACAAATTTTTCTTTTCTTTTTCTTTGCAGGGTAGTGTAAAAATATAGTCTTTCAGTTTGGTAGAATCAGACATTCAGATCCTTCTGCAAGGTGACAGCCAGTTTTCAAGCTCATTTTATAAAGCCTGATTGGGAATAATCATATAACTAAAATTCTTATGTCTTTTTCAATTTGTATGAGCTTAAGAGAATCATAGAATTTGGATCTACTTCAAAGAGGCCAAAAAGATTCCAGATAAGTGCAGCCTAAGATTTTCCCACCTCTCTGTTCCTAAGGATGATACTTTTCTCTTCTTGCTTGGGGACTCCTGCCTTTCCAAATTACTAAGACTGGGCCCAAGATTTAAATTCTAACGTTTGTTCTCAGTTTTAACATATCTCAACAGATTTCCACATGACTAGGAGCTCTGAACTGGCTGGAAGCCTGTGAACCAGTTCCACTGATGTGGGTTGTTTCCTGTCTCTCAGGTACTGGATGAGACAGCTATGTACTCCTGACAGAAGCCCTGGAGCCTAGTTTCTTTACTAGCTTTTTGACCTTTTGAGGCCGTAACAATGCCCCAATGTCAGCTTGAAGCAATAGTAAAGAGAAATTATGCCCGTTATTCCCATAATAGTTTGAAATGCTAAGTTAAAAGGAAACCTGACATAGGAGAAAATCTTTTCATGGAGGCTAAAGGTCCTTACAGCCTAGAGTTGGCTTAGCAAGTCACGTCCCAGCAGCTCTTTTGAGACCTTGCAGATCAGTTTGGGCCTGCAGGGGTGAAGCACAAGTACATCTTCAAGATAGACTACTTCCATGCCAGATTCTCATGATTGAGACAGTACCCAAAAAGAAAACGGGAGATTGAAGGACCCTGGGTTCTAGGGCTTGACCCAGGCTTTCAGTTCAGGTATTCAGTAGAGCATCACCCATGAGAACAAGGAACTGAAAGTCTAAAAGTCTGTCCCAGGAAACAAAGTGACACATCCAGTTACAAGCAGAATAGCGGTCACCAACATCCAATTGTAAAAACCTCTAACCAGCTGATCTTAAGGCAACCCCATGACTATTGTGAGCAACCTTATGACTTTAAAGTATGACCTTTAAAGTGACCAATCATGTATTTCCCCAGTTGCTATGGTGATTTTATGGTCTTATCCTTTAAAAGAGATATGAGTTTGTCAATCCCTGCTACTCCCTTGCTCCCGAGGCAGGGTGGAAGCCCGCCTGTACAGACAAAATAAATGCTCTTACTGTTTGCAAAATAATAATATTAATAATCATCATCATCTTTTAAATCAATAGCTATAATGGGCCATTCTTTTGGTAAATGAGAAGGTAAAGGAATTCCAGACTGTAGAGAACTCATTGGCTGAATCACTTTTAAATCTGTCACCATCCTCCACCTTCCAGATTTCTTTTTAATGACAATCAGTGAAGAGTTCCAAGGGCTTGTTGATTCTTCTATATGCTGAGTTGCTGCTCCTGCACCAGATGCTCTAAGGCCTGCAATTTCTCTTTTGTTAATGGCCATTGATTAATCCATATAGGCTTACCTGTGAGCCATTATAAAGGAAGGGCTGTAAGTGTCATTGTTAGATCAATAGCTGTTGTGTCTTGTTTCCCTACAGCTTGAATAGTTTGTGACTGTTTCTCATAATACTTTTTAATATTTATCCAAGAAATATGTATTAGTTTGTGATTTATTTCTGTGCTTGGAGACATGTTAATCTGTGAGTACTATTGTCGTAGTAAATCTTATCCCCACAAATTTATACTGTTAGCCACATATGGCTTTAATATTCTTCTCTGTCCTTCTGGTTCTATACCCTCAAGCCCTTTTCCAGTTTTTTTACTTGGAATAAAGACCAAATTCCCCAAAACTGTACATTTACCTCCAGAAGGGGCCAACATGGATGTCATGACTCTGGTGAAATTATTAAAACATTCCTCTGTGTCCAATACACCTTCTATAATAACATCATTTATTTGTACTTCTAATTTTGGCCTTCATTCATTGATAGACATTTGCTACAATTTTTTTTTTTTACAATTTTTCCAGAGTTTTGTTCTTTTTCTATAGATTTTCTATTCTTTAATGTAGTATTTAAAAAAATAGGTTTTAATTTTTTTTATTTGTTCTGGGGAGATGCATCCTCTGCTCTAGCAGGGTAAGATTGCACTGTATTGGATATCAGGGCTTCTGAAAGCCCTCTTTGGGTATCTCCTGAAGGCAGAAGGTTACCTTGTCTCTCCATTGTTGACTAACATTAATCCAGTATCTACCTTTTCCGTACTTCCTTCATACTCCAGGAGGGAGTGGTCTTCTCTTGTGATTATTCCTTACAAAGGCACCATTTCTGGTAAAACCTTGATTACAATTTCTTTATATGTCACCTTCCCTTCCACAATTACAGCATTTAAAACTTTGCCTTTATTATACCTTTAGAAATGACCTCTCCTACCCAATTATCATCACCTTCATAAGAATCTACATTAATTTTTTCATGAATAAAATCCTCTAATGGTGCTGACCTTGCTTTGAGTGGTATTATGATTTTTTTGCAGTGTGTATTAGTGTTCTCAAATGCCAGAGATTTGATTATTATTTGACTTGCTTCTGAATCTGGTACTATCCTATTTACTGCAACAGATAATCTCTGCAAAAAAAGTCTGTAAAATTTTCCTTTGGGTTTTGTGTTATTTTTGTGAATGATTTGGTTATCTTTCCTTCTTCTTCTATTTGATCCCAAGCTTTTAGTGATGCCATGCAACATAAATCAAGAGTGCATGAATTGCATAGGGATTGCCTTTCAATATCAGAATATTCTCCTTCCCCAAGAACTTGGTCTTGGGAGACTTCTATGCCCCTGGATCTTCATCTTTGTTCTATTATTTTATCCTCCTCATTATTCCATATTTTCAACTGTAAAAGTGGCCCTGGTTCCAAAACAGCAGTAATCACATCTTACCAGTCCCTAGATGAGATCCGATTGCAACAAGACCAGGAGTTCAACATTTGTTTTACAAACAATGAATGCATTCCATATGTCACAATTGTATCTTTTCCCCTTTTTAGTTCTAGCATATCTACCTGAGCCCAATTAACTTTTCTAATATCTCTATTATCTTTTGATCTTTTAATGGTTACTGGGTATATTAGTATTGACTGTCTAATAAACTTAGTCTGTTTCTCTGTAGCTTTAGTTGATATTGCTGAGGTCTCTTCTTTATACTCCTCTGTTTGTGTTTGAATATCTTTGAGCTCTTTTTAATAGACTTCTTAAAAACTTCATTTTTAGCATTCACATTAATTGACTTCTTTAATGATTAAACAAATGTCAAACAATAATATTCATAATAAACAGGATGATAGTAATATCATCTGCTTTATGTATCATTCCCTTTACTGGTTCCAATATCAAATCGTTTAGACAAAGATCACAAAAAGACCATGCACCCTCCATTGCCGTAAACATATTCCCCTCAATTTTTAAAATCAAAATTTGTTATACTCACCAATTTAGTTGTTAGATTCAATTTAAATAGTTGTGAAGTAAGTTAGGTACTTAGTGTGATAGCAGCCCAAAGAGGGGTTCAGAAGAGAAAGAACATGCAATCCACCAGCAGAAAGAGGCCACTGTCTGAAAAAAACTTACACAGACAAAAGTGAAATGGAAACATGTGTGGCCCAGTCTGCCAAAACCTGGAGACTAACTCAATAGTCTAATCAGCCGATAATTACTTCTCTAGTCATATGTTGTTCTGGCCAGTAAGAAGGTTTTTTTTGGGGGGATTTCCTGCTCTAGAGTTGAGCACCAAATGTAATAGCAGGAATGAGACTCAGAGACAAAAATCAGGAGAAGGCTGAAATATCAGAGAGTAAGCACCACAGTCAGTTCTTACCTAGCTGTCTTGCAACTTCCTCAGTCTCGTTCCTGGTCAGTTCTGCCTGTCATTTCTGCCAGTGGCTTCTCCTAGTCACTTCTCCCAGTTGATTCCATTTCCCTGCATTTCTACAAACCCTTATATACCCTATGCCACCCAGGATAAGATTAAACGTATGTAGCCTTGAACTCACAGAAACAGAAGAAGTTGTTCTGTCTCTGCAATTGTGGAAAAAAAGGTATAAACCACCACTCCCAGCTTTCCCTTTGCTGGAATTAAAGGTGTGTGTGATGGACTCTCAGCTGTTTAAAAAGAAATAAGGGAATCATCAACCTTTATAACAGTTACAAATAGTATTAAATACCTTGGAGTAACTACAACCAAAGAAGTAACAGATCTATTAGACAAAAATTTTAAATCACTGAAGAAAGAAATTGAACAGGATATCAGAAAATGGAAATCTCTCCCAGGTTCCTTGATAGGTAGGATCAACACAGTAAAAATGGCAATTCTACCAAAAGCAATCTACAGAATCAATGCACTGCCTGTCAAAATCCCAACAAAATAGTTTTTGGACCTGGAAAGAACAATACTCAAATTTCATTTGAAATAACAGGAAAGACAGGATTGCCAAAACCATTTTGCTCAACAAAAGAACCCCAGGAGGCAACACCATCCCTGACTTCAAGTTATACTATAGAGCTACAGTAATAATAACAGCCTGGTACTGGCAAAAAAAGCAGACTTGTGGATCAATGGAATAGAATTGAGGATCCAGACATTAACCCAAAAACCTATGAACACCTGATCTTCGACAAAGAGGCCCAAAACATTCAATGAAAATAAGATAGTATATTTAACAAATGGTGTTGGCATAACTGGAAGGAAGTGTGTAGAAAAATGCAAATAGATCCAAGACTGTCACCCTTCACAAAACTCAAATCCAAGTGGATCAAAGACCTCAACATAAACCCAGCCACTTTAAACTTGATGGTAAAGAAAGTGGAAATTACACTTCTACGAATTGGCACAGGTGACCACTTCCTAAATATAACAGCAGCGACACAGACACTGAGACCAACAATCAATAAGTGGGATCTCCTGAAGCTGTGAAGCTTCTGTAAAGCCAAAGACTCCGTCAATAGGACAAAAAAACAGCCTACAGAATGGGAAAAGATTTTCACCAACACTACAAGTGATAGAGGATTGATCTCTAAGATATATAAAGAATGTAATAATCTTGAGCTCAAAGCCTTGATTGACCCAATCAAAAAATGGGGTTCAGATCTGAAAAGGAAATTCTCTGCAGAAGAATTATGAATGGCTGAAAGGCACTTTTAAAAGTGCTCATCCTCTATAGCCACCTGAGAATTGCAAATCAAAACAACTTTGAGATACAAACTTACACCTGTTAGATTGGCTAAGATAAAAGACACAGGTGACAGCCTATGCTGGAGAGAATGCAGAACAGGGGAACACTCCTCCATTGTTGGTGGGAGTGTAAGCTTATTCAGCCACTTTGGAATGCAGTATGGTGGTTTCTCAGAAAACTGGGAATCAATCTCCCCAAGGACCCACCAATACCACTCCTGGGTTATACCGTAAAGATGCACAGTCACACTCCAAAGGCATTAGCTCAACTATGTTCATAGCAGCATTATCTGTAATAGAAGAACCTGGAAACAACCTAGATGTCCCTCAAATGAAGAATGGATTAACAAACCCAGGTACATCTACCCAATGGAGTACTACACACCCAGTAAGAAAAAATGATTTTCTAAAATTTGCAGGCAAATGGATGTATTTGGAGAATATCATCCTGAGCAAGGTATCACAAACTCAGAAAGATAAGCAGTGGATGTACTCACTCATTAGTGTACTATCAAAACAAAACAAAACAAAAACAAAACAGCACAGCATGCCCAAGCTGCAAACCACAACCACTGATCAGCTTGGGATCAGAAACACCTTGGACAGACCCTTCAGATCCCACTTCCCCTAGAGGAACAACTGACTGACTCAGTCTTGATGTTGGAGGGAGAAAACTGGGTTTGTCAGGAGTGGAGGCTGAACTAAGCAATATTGGAACCTTGGGACATTGAGATTGCCTGACCATGAGAGGGGAAGGGATGTGGAGAAGAGAGAATGACCTGATGTGGTGGGAGGGGAAATGGACCTTGAATAAGGATATACAAGGATAGAAAGTGTGACTTCTTTATTCATAATAATAAAAATTTAAAAAAGAAGATAACATCACTCTTTTTAATAGATGAAAATAGCACTAAATATCCTGGGTTAACTATAGCCAAAAAGTGGCAGACCTGTTTGACAAAAACCTTAAATCACTGAAGAATGAAATTAAAGAGAATATTAGCAAATGAAAGATCCCCCATGCTCATGCATAGGTAGGATCAACATAGTAAAAATGGCAATCTTACCAAAAGCTATCTACAGATTTGATGCAATATCCATCAAAATCCCAAAGGAATATTCTTCTGACTTTGAAAGAACAATACTCAATTTCATGTAGAAAAGGGGAACCCCCCCAAAAAAAAAAAAAAACAAATGAACACCAGTCCCAATAAAAGAATTGCAGGAGCCATCATCATCATCCCCTTCTTCAGCCTATACTTTGGAGCCTCAGTAATAAAAACAGCCTGGTACTGGCATAAAAAATGACTTGTGGATTAATGGAATCAAATCAAAGTCTCCAACCTTAATCTACACACTAATGAACAAACACCTGACTTTTGAAAATGAGATAAAAATATACAACGGAAATATGAAAAGTATTTCAATAAATGATGCTAGCAAGACTGGATGGTATACAGAAGAATGCAAAAGTCAACTTGCAGAAATCTCAAATGCAAATGGATCAAAGTCCTCAACATAAACCCTGCTACAGGGAGCCTGATAGAAAGGAAAGTGGTAAATACCATTCCATGCCCTTGCAAAGTTGAACACTTCTTAATATAACACCTACTGGTTATATTAAGCACTGACATTAAGAACAAAAATTAACAAATGGGACCTCCTGAAACTGAGACCCTTCTGGGAGGCAAGGACACAGTCAATAAGTCAAGACATCAGCTAACAGAATGGAAAAAGAAGTTCATCAAACCTACATCTAACAAAGGACTGATTGATGGTTTTGTGTGTGAAATTAAGCACACATTACCAGACACCACACTTGTGTTTAACAGAGGAGTTGCCAAGCAGATATGATGGAGACAAGCAGAAGAGAGAGACCCACTTTCAAGTGGCAACTCTTTTTAAGAGAATATTTGGGCACACATTTACATAGATGCTCTTTGTACACAGCATGTTCTGAGGGTAGATTGTTGGATTGATCATGTGACCACTACAATCCAGGAATTCTAATTTCATCCTGATTTATGAGACTAGCTCATTTACCACATGGCTGCTACATGCCGGAAATCCTTACACTGATTTCTAAAGTATATAGAAATCTTAAGTCACTAAAGGCAAAAACTCCAAATATTCCAATTTTAAAAAATGGGTTTCAGAGCGAAAAAGGAAATTCTCAACAGAAGAATTACAAATGGCTGAAAGGCAATTTACAAATTATTCGACATCTTTAGACACTAGAGAAATGCAAATCAAAACAATTTTGAGATAACACCTTATGCCTTTCAGATGGCTAAGATCAAAAAGAGAGATGACAGCTTATGCTGGATTGGATGTGGAGCAAGGGGAACACTTGAAGGTGGGAGTGTAAACTTATACAGCCACTTTGGAAAGCAGTATGGTGGATCCTCAGAAAACTGAAAATCAATCTCTACAAAGATCCACCAATACACAATTGGGTATATTTACAGATGATACACAATCTTATCCCAATGGCATTAGCTCAACTATGTTCATAGAAGCATGTTCACTTTGGTGTCACTGAGAGTCCACTCTATTTTCTTTTCAGAATTTGTCTATGTACATCTGTATAAAGTATTAGAAAGGCACATAAATCCTTACTCACTTTCATTAGGCACTTCCACATAATAGTTGACAATTCAAGAAATAACACTCAGATCTGATTCCAAACAGTCAAAACTGAGTAGAGATAACAATGTGAGTATATGACTGTTGCATAATGACCCAAAGAAGTACCCTCATGAAGAACAAGATATTTGTGGTTGACACATACTTTTGCTTTACCTACTGTTTGCCTCACTGTGTGGCAATGCACAATATTCCCTCTCAATGTAAGGACACCCAGGTTGAAGCTCTGAAGTACCTCATGGTTAGTCATAGGCTCCCTGTAAAATCAGCTGAGTTAGAAAGATTCTGGAGTGAAGTGTTATTATTGTCTCCATGGATCTCCGAGAAAAAAAATGTTATTCACCATGATCAAGGAGACTTCATCCCAGAAATGCAGGAATGGTTCAACATATGAAAAACTGTAAATGTCATCCATCATAGAAACAAATTGAAAGAAAAGATCCACATGAACATTTTCCTTGGACGCTGAAAAAGCCTTTGACAAAATCCAACACTCATTTATTAAAAAAGCCCTGGAGAGATCAGGAATAACGGGAAAATACCTGAATAAAATAAAAGCAATTAACAAAAATTGACAGCAAAAATCAAACTAAATGGAGGAAAACTCAAACAATCCCACTAAAATCTGGAACTATACAAGTCGTCCCCTCTCCTCTTATCTCTTCAATATAGTTCTTGCAATTTTAGCTAAAGCAATTAGAGAACACAAGGAGATAAAGGGATACAAATTGGAAAAGAAGAAGTCAAACTATCTCTATTTGCACATGATATGATTGTATACATAAGTGACCCACAAAATTCTACCAGGGAAATTCTACAGCTGATAAACACTTCAGCAAAGTAGTAGATTAAAAGATTAACCTAAAGAAATCAGTAGCCATCTTATATACTAAATATAAAAGGGCTGAAAAAGAAATAAGCAGGATATCACCCTTTATAATACATTAAAATAGATGTATTTGCATGTATTATAATCTTGGTGTAACTACAACCAAAGAATTAACAGATCTTTTTGAAAAAAAATTTAAATCTCTGAAGAAAAAAATTGGATAAGATATAACAAATGGAAAGATCTCCCATATTCCTGGATAGGTAGGATCAACATGGTAAAACTGACAATCTTACCAAAAGCATCATGCACATTCAATGTAATTCTCATCAAAATCTCAACACCGTTTATTACAGAACTTGAAAGAACAATACTCAATTCCATTAAGAATAACAGGAAAGCCATGATTGCCAGAACGATTTTGCTCAACAAAATGACCTCAGTCATAACTATCCATGACTTCAAATTATACTATAGAAATACAGTATTAAAAACAGCTAGGTACTGGAATAAAAACAGACTTGTGTATTAGTGGAATCGAATTGAGGCCTCAGACATTAACCCACACACCTATGAACATTTGATTTTTGACAATGAGGCCAAAAGTATTCAATGGAAGAAAATTAGTATTTTCAACAAAAGGTGTTGGCATAACTGAATGGTATTGTACAGAAAAAATGAAAATAGATCCAAACCTATCATTTTACACAGAACTTAAATCCAAGTGGATCAAAGACCTCAACATAAATCCAGCCAAACTGAACTTGATAGAAAAAAAAGTGGGAAATACCCTCCAAAACATTGGCACTGGTGACCATTTTTTAAATATAATACCAGTACCACAGACACTATGAAAAACTGTCAATCAGTGAGACTTCCTGAAATAGAGAAGTTTTGCAAGGCCAAGAACACAGTCAATAAAACAAAACGACAGCCTCAGGAATGGGAAAAGATTTTTATCAATGCTACAAGTGACAGAGGAAAAGCTCAAAAATATATAGAGCACTCAAGAAACTGGAGCCTCAAACCCTTAATAACCCATTTAAAAAATGAGATTCAGAAGTAAAAAGGGAATTCTAAGCAGAAGAGTTAAAAATGGTTGAAAGGCACATGGAAAGTGCTCAACATCTTTAGCCATCAGAGAAAGGCAAGTGAAAACTAATTTGAGGTAACACCTTACACATGTCAGAATGGGTAAGATTAAAAACACAAATGAAAGACTATGCTGGAGAGGATGTTGAGTGAGGGGAACACTCCTCCATTGTTGGTGGAAGTGTAAGCTTCATTAGCAACTTTGGAATGCAGTATGGTAGTTTCTCAGAAAGCTTGGAATGAATCCCCTCAAAGATCCAGCAATCCTAAAGAGGTACATTCACACCTCATAAGCATTAGCTCAGTTCAGCAGCAGTCTTTGACTCTGTTCCACAATTGTCTATATAAACAGAAAGTAAATCCATCATATGCAGCTTGTTGTTTACATTAAGGCTCCTGTGAGACTTCAAGAACTAGCCTTCTGTAATAACTACATTCCAAAAGCCTGCCATTTTGTAGCTCAAAATCTCACACAATTCCAGGGCATGTGTGTACCATTGTTCACATTACAGACACAACTTGGGACCTGTTCTTGGTTTGATTCTGTGCTCTAAATTTTTTTTAATCTTTCTCCGGATTTATGGGAGTGTATGTGACCCATGTTAGTGTGCCATTTGTATTAAGAAGCTTCTGGTTCAGACTCAGCCCAAGATCTGGACCTGAAATCCCAAAGTAACACATAGAAAGTTTGTATTAAATTTATGAAGATTGGACATTGGCTCAGATATATTGCTAGCTAGCTCTTTCATCTTTTTTCAATCCATTTCATTAATGATTCAGATGCAAAAGGCAGCCTAAGAGTTAACTTTCCTAAACAGTTTTCAACCAAGGCTGTCAATTAAGACTCCAGAGCTATTTGATGAAATTTTTACTTGTGCTTCATTCACAGCCTACATCTGCTAATCTAAGCAGCAGCCCCAACATCTTAAAAATTTGTCAGTGAAAACAAGGTGAGGATCCTAATCAGCCATAATGATTTCTGGCTGACAGTGAGTTCAGGCTTTGTTTCCCTGGCTCTGCTCTGCCTGGGTTGGGAGGAACATGTCACTATAGTCCCAATGCTCCCTGCAGATCTTGAAAGCTTAACAGACAACCAGAACACAGCAAGAATCTCAACATTTTCATCTCTGTATACAACTTAGTTTCTTGAGCATCAACATAACAAAAACAGGAGTGGGCTCTCTCCTGCTCTCTGAGGCTAAGCAGACTGTAAGGGTACTGGTAACTGGTGTAGTGGGTTTTGTTAATTCTTTTAAAAAATCCTCAAGAGAAATTCTAAGAGATAATAAAGCAAGTGATTTTCCCTGAAACAAAAACTCGTAGGAGAGCCTCAAGAAGAGATGGCAAAGTCTATTGTGAATATGTCTCTTCTCAGAGACTATGCTTTGTTTTATCTAAAAGATTATATATTTGCATTGTACACCTTTGCATTTATGCTTCTCATTTTCTTGCATAAATAGTTCGTTTCTAGTAAATTTTTCTTGAATTTTCTTCTTAAGAATGTCATTATTGAATCTTAAAAACATATTTTTTAGAGACTGAGTATTTTCCCCTATTCTGTTCTTTCCAGCTCAGTTTTACCAGGACATACATTCTAATTTCACTGAAGTTTTTATTTCTGAAGTTTCCATTGTGTCAGATAAATACTGAAACTTGTGGATACTCAATTCCTACAGTGCTAAGGCCTCAGATATCAAGAGGAAGTGCAAATGTGCGGCATGGATTCTGTCTGAGAGTTCTGTTTCTTCACTGTCCTATGAAAGTGTACATTCCAATGATGGAGTATATTCATAGCATAATTCATATTTATAAAAACATAGAAATGTAAATGGCATATTCTCCTAGACCTCAAGCCTAAATATGTAAATATTTGAGAGTCTAGAATGTGGCAGATATATGTAGCTTGAACTTAGAACAAAGCTATTGATGTTTACTGATCTGTTAACAATATAGTTTATTGGTTTCTTTCTTAGAACTTCACTGACTCAGCCCTTGGATGTATTCATTTGTGGTCATGTCATCACTTTATCTCAACGTATTGATGCTAACTAAATTCAAATGTACTGATGCTGTATAATAAAGATTACCACTAGAGAGATAATTATTTTCTCCCTTCTATGCCTCGTTTTGTATATAGTGTTTCATTCTCTTATGAAGATAGACTAAAAATCACTGTGTTATGTTGAATTCCTGTGATGAGCTATGGTTATTTTATAGTCTTGAACAAATGATATCCATCAACCATAATATCTTATGCAAAAACTTAACATTACACTAATTGTTTTGCTTTGGTCCACTGGAGAATCTCATGCCCTTCAACCTATAGTCTCTGTTGTTTACCTGTGAAAATTTATAAAAAAATAGATGTACTTTATATTTATTTTTTCTTTTAGTGAAAATTTTTCCCTAATATATTATATTCTGATATGTCCTTTTTTCTTTACTACTCAAAGTTTCTCCACAACTTTCCTCCAATATACATTTATCCTCTTGATGTCTCTTATTCAAAAACAAAATGATTCTAAAAGATGATAAAAAACATAAATTAGCAATATAGTATAAGAAATACAATTTATATAACATATGTAACATGATAAACATAATACAATTTTATAATGTGATAAATCCAAAATGAACATACTATAATGAAACAAAACACAAGGCATAATGACTCCTGAATAACCAAAATAAAACAGATGTAGACACAGAGGCACAGCTGTTGTATAATCAAAAATTCCATGAAAATGTTTAACTAGAAGCCATAATATATATCTATACATAAATGTAATATATAAAGATAAGAAGAGAAAATGTAAATTCATTAAAATAAGTCATATTGAAATAGGTTAGGTTTAGGGTTAGGGTTAGGGTTTTTTTCCTTTTGTTTGTATATATGATGGATGACATAGTTTATCTTAGGTTGAATCATCCCTGCATTTCTGGGATGAAGACTACTTCGTTATGGTGGAGGATATTTTTTATATATTGTTGTATATGGTTTGACAAAATTTTGTTGAGTATTTTAGTATCAATATTCATGAGGGAAATTAGTCTGGAATTCTTCTTTGTTGTGTCTTTGAGTGTCGGGTATTAGGGCAATTGTGGCCTCATAAAAGGAATTTGGCAATATTCCTTCAGTTTCTACTGTGTGGTATAGTTTGAGGAGTAATGGTAGTAATTCTTCTTTGAATGTCTGGTAGAATTCTGCACTGAAATCATCTGCACCTGGGCTTTTATTTTGGGGAGGCTTTTCATGACAGCTTCAATTTCCTTAAGGGTTATAGGCCTGTTTAGGTAATTAATCTGTACTTCATTGAATTTTGGTATATTCTACCTGTCCAAAAAGCTGTCCTTTAATTCCACACTTTTCATTTTGGGAAAACAGATTTTCAAAGTATAAACTGATAATTCCCTGCATTTTCTGGGGGTCTGTTGTTATGTCTCCCTTTTTGTTTCTATTGTTCTTTTTGTTTCAATTGTACTGATGTTACCTAAATGTTTGATTATTTCCTGCCATCGATTCCTTCTAGGTGAGTTTGCTTCTAATTGTTCTAAGGCTTTCAGCTGTTCATTTAGTTTTCTAGTGTGGGATTTCTCCATGTTTTTCATATAGACATGTAGTGCTATGAATTTTTGTTCCTAAGACTGCTTTCATTGTGCCCCAGAAGTCACATATGTTGTTGATTCTTTTTCATTAATTTCTAGGAAGACTTGATATCTTTCTTAATTTTTTCCTTGACCCAGAAATAATTGTGCTGAGTGATTCTTAGATTCCATGAGTTAGTAGGCTTTCTGTGATTTTTGATGTTGTTGAACTCTAACTTTAGCCCCTGGTGGTCTGATATGATAAAAAGGATTGTTTCCTTATTTTTTTTTGTATCTGTTGATATTTGCTTTAAGACCACTTATGTGGTCAATTTTACAGAAAGTTCCCTGTGGAGCTGAGAAACATGTATATTCCTTTGCATTTGGGTGGTAGCTTCAGTAAATATCATTTAAATACATTTCCATCATAACCTCTGTTAGACTACTGTTTACTTTTTGAGTCTGAGTCTGGTTAATCTATCTAGGGGTGAAAGTGGGATATTGAAGTCTTCCACTATTTGGGTTTGAGAATTAATGTGGAATTTGAGTTTTAGAAGTATTTATTTTACACAGATATGTGCCCTTATATTAGGGGTATAAATATTCAGGATTGAGATCTCCTCTTGACTAATTTTTCCTGTGATGATTAAGTAATGATCATCTTGGTCTCTTTTAATTGCTTTTAGCTTAAAGTCTACTTTGTTAGATATTAGAATGGCAACCCCAGCTTATTTCTTAGCACCATTTGATTGGAAAATATTTTCCCAACCCTTACTCTAAGCCTGTGTCTGTCTTTGTGGTTAGGGGTGTTTCTTGTAGGCAACAGAAGGATGGCTTCTGTTTTTGTAGCCATCTTGTTAGTGTGTGTCTTTTTATAAGTGAGTTGAGTCCATTGATATTAAGGGATATTAGTGACCACTGATTGATATTTCCTGCTATTTTTGATGGTAGTTAGTATGTATTTCCTTTCTCTGTGCTATTCTTCTGTGGGATTATTGATTTTTTGTGGTTTCATGGGTGTATCTGGGATCCTTATTTTGGAGTTTTCCCTCTAATGCCTTCTGGAGGGCCAGATTGGTAGATAGGTATTGTTTCAGTCTGACTTTGTCATGAAATATCTTGTTTACTCCTTCTATGGTGATTGATAATTTTGCTGGGCATAGTATTTTAGGTTTGCAGGCATGCTCTTTTAGTGACTGTGTAACTTATGACCAAGCCCTTCTAGCTTTCATCCTTTCCATTGAATAGTCAGGTATTATTCTGATGGGTCTGCCTTTATAAGTAGGTTGGCCCTTTTCCTTTGCAATTCTTAAAATTTTTTCTTTCTTCTGTATGTTTTGTGGCTTGATTATTATGTGGTGAGCTGGCTTTTTGTGTGTCATATCTATTTAGTGTTGTGCAAGATTTTTGTTTCTTTATAGACTTTTCTCCTTTAAGATACGAAAGTTTTATTCAATGTTTTTATTGAATACATTATCTGTGCTTTTGAGCTGGTATTCTTCTCCTCCTTCTATTCCTATTATTCTCAAGTTAGGCCTTTTCATGGTGTCCCAGATTTCCTGAAGGTTTTGTGTTAATGGCTTTTTTGGTTTTAGCATTTTCTTTGACTGATATATCTATTTGAGCTACTGAGTCTTCCACTTCCATTTGTTGAATTCTGTACGTTTTGCTTGCATCTGTAATTCCAGCTCTTTTGTTCAGATTTTTTATTTCTATCATTCCCTCATTTTGTACCATTTTTATAGCTTCTATTTCAGCTTTTAGTTCCTGGAATGTTTCTTTCATTTCTTGGTTTACCTTTTTTTTTGGTTTTCTTTTAAGGATTTGTCCATCTCTTCCAATTTTTTTTTTTTTTTTTTGTATTTTTTCTATTTGCTTAAGTGAATTTTTTATATCTTCTTTGAAGGCTTCCATAATCTTGATAAATTGTTGTTTCCTTCTGCTTCCTCTTCATTGCTCTGTTCAGGTCTTGTAGTTGTAGAATCATCCATTACTTCTGGAATTACCTTGTTGTTTTTTTATACTTTTATATGTATTTTTATATTGACATCTGCCCATGTCCTCAGTGGTCCAGGATTAGGCCACTCCTAGTCAGTTGTGACAAGAGGGTTTGTGTGTCTCCTGTTTCCTTTGAGCAAGGTGTCTGCTGCATCTCTGACTCTGTTCTGGATAGGGGTCTGAATTTCAAGGCATCAGTCCTTCTCTCTAATATGGACCTTTTCAAATTGGCAAAATTCTTTCCCTGGGTTCACTAAAAACATGCATGACCTGTTTTCTCGGCTCAGTCATGTTCTGTGATTGGCTTCCTGCAGCAGCACAAACAGAATACCACAAAAATTGCTGGTGCAAGCTCCTTTTCAAAGCCAAACTTCCCAAATTTCCCTCTTGATGTCTCTGGTTAGAAACCAAAAATGATTCTAAGGGATAATAATAAAATATAATAAAAACAAAATAGTATGATAAATACAATATTATATTATATATAACATAATAAACATAATACAATTGTTTATATAATTGTATAAATGTAAACTTAACTACTATAATCAAACAAAATATTAAAGCAAAAAGACTTGTAAATAACCCAAGTAAAACAGATAGAGACAGAGAGCTACAGCTTTTGTAAGATCAAAAATTTCATAAAAATGTTTAACTGGAAGCCATAATTTATATGTATATATACAAATGTAATATACAAAGATAGGAAGAGAAAATGTAAATTCATTAAAATTAGTCATATTAAAATATGAAAAAGAATTTTAAAATGCTAAAGTCTTGACATAATATTAGGAGAAATAGAAATGTCAAAGGTAGTATTGAATTTGTGAGATGTTGGCTGT
Source organism: Sigmodon hispidus (assembly GCA_004025045.1). NCBI lineage: Eukaryota > Metazoa > Chordata > Mammalia > Rodentia > Cricetidae > Sigmodon > Sigmodon hispidus. Next base: position 24,612 of record PVIH01014717.1, read on the forward strand.
CTTCCACTAAGATTTAAGGTTACCTTCAAGAGTAGTTTGACTCCTCAGTGAGACACCTTGGAGAAAACTAAATTTTCATTTGCAAGTGGTTATCAATTGGTGATTGCTTCTTGATTTGTGATTAGAGCATGTGTTCATTCCTCCTTATGCACTAGGACCCCAACTGCTGTGAACTTGTGATCTCTGTATTTGTTTTCATCTGCTACAAAAGGGAGATTTTCTGATGATCATTGAGCAAGGCTCTGATCTATGGTTGTTGTGTAATGACAATTGTGCAATCAGGAGTTATTTAACAATAATTTTGTTGTTGCTGTATTGTTTTAGTACAGCAGTGTTTGGTTTTACCGTAGGTACTAGGAAGATATAGTCTCAGGTAGTTGGTCCTCCAAGCACTGTTCACTCTGAGTTTCATCCTGTAAGATAAGTAAGTCTTATTTTCAATCAGGTACAGATTGGCTACTCCAACATTTTTTTATATTTTTTAACCATCATTGCATTGACATTTCTTGCATGTAGGACAGCATTTAGATGAAAATATTTGTAACTGACTGGGTGTTTATGTTTCTCATTTGATAATGTGCAGAGTAAAATTATATAACAAAAATGTTGGCAGGTAATGGTGAAGACTGTGTAAGCAGCAACTCCATGTCACCTTGCACAGTGAGTTGTGTACATCTTGTGAAGTAGTATTTGTAGGTTTATATTTATAACCAATATTCACATTCACTATATATTTTTCTAATAAAGCATCATGATCTCATAAAAAGTGAAAAAGTATCCATATATAAGATAGGTACATATTATCTTTATTCTAAACATTTGAATAGTTTTAGCTATATTGTTTAGTACTTTTGAGTCTATGTTAATCAGGGATATAGCTTTTAGATTTATTTTTGTTGTATATATACCTGGTATTGATTTTAGTGTACATCTGTCTTGGAGAAGCTGTTTGGAAGGACACCTATTGTTCCTACTGTTTGAATGTACATATCTAGAGTATTTTTCTTGAATATATATTATCCAATACAACCATGCAAGCTGCAAACCACAATCACTAAACAGCTTGGATTCTGAAGATTATATTTAATATAGTCTTCTGCTGTTCATTTGATCTCAACACTACTCATTCTACACAATGGCATTGTGACATACCTCATTTTTTCTTTGTCACTCTATTTCACATTTTTTTTTAGGAAATTAAGCCACTTTTTCATGAAAAATAACATAAAATCACTAAACTTACAAAAAAACAATACAAAACCTAATTTTTTTTTTAAACAATTAGTAACTCTCACATGTTCCTGTTCTTTTTTGTGTGAGACACACTAAAATTTAAAAGGCTTTTGTATGAAATTAGTTATGGAACTATTTACTCTAGCACCTCCAATTTACTAGTGACTACTACATTGAAGAAAATTACTTCTGCTCTACAATCAACCATTTAAGGTCAATTGATTCTCAAAGTATTGTGTGGCCTTTTAAATTCATCTTCTCTCCAGAAAATAACAATGGAGTTTTGTATTTTCTACAAAAAATTTCAAGATACACATCTGTTTTAAGTTCATATTGGTTATCTCATATCTAGAACATGAAGTCCTATATCCAGAAAAATGAATTTAAAGTTACCCTTCTGAAACCTCTGGCTCCGATAAATTTTATAATACCTCCTTTGCAATATTCCTTGTATTTTGAAAGTAATAAAGATGTACCACTTAAGATTGAGCATTCAGAAACTACTTATGCTAGGACATGTTTTGTTTTTTCAACATATAGTGTTGATTACTAATTTATAGAGCAAACATGAACACCAATTGCATTATTTATAAATATTATTCATAAATGTCCCATTTGTTTTAGAACCTTTGAATTGACAAAGTAACAAAACTAAGGTATGCCTTAAAAGTTATTTATAATATCAGAATAAAAGGTCATTTTTTGATATCAGAAATCAGTATTAAACCCATTAATAATAGTCCAAGGAGAAAAATACAGATAGAATTGAACCGTTGCAATATGCTTAGGATCTACAGAGGTTATTGGGTCCAGAGTTTTTGGAAGCTGCAGCTAAAATTAGAGAAAAGGATGACAAAGATGTATGGAAGAGAATGTAGAAATGTAAGCAAAATACAGGAATAAAAATAAGACAACTGTGCATTATAAGACACAGAAAGGCCATAAAACATGAATTAAAAACATAAGAATATAAAATTAATGAAGAATAATTAGTTTATATAAGTATACTAGTAAACATGTTGGAAAATTATAGATATAGAATATTGAAAGTAAAATAAATAAAATATTACATTGTCAATGAGAGAATGAAATAGTAAGGGCTTTTTTAACTTTAATCTTTCCTTGTGATGCCTTATATAGTAACCTGTGCTGAAGGACAAGATACGGTTTGTGATTCCAGATCAAATCTGAACACAGGACTTGTGGGATTGCAGTCTATAGAGCAGTTCAATTAATTTCTTTTGTTGCTGTTGTCAGTTTCTTGGTACAGTTGTGCTAAATATTATTACTCATATTCTTCTGGTTTCCTTGATGCATTCATGGAATACTAAAGCTTCAAAGAGTCAAGTTCAGAACAGCATGGTCTTCATCATCTATACAATCTAGTGCCTGCACTTGTTGCTTATCCGTTTCTCCATAATGATCTCAGCATATAATAAAGGCTTAGTAGCAAATCCCTCCCAAGCTCACTGCACATGTAGTGCCAATGTATGCGTATAGGAGTCAGTTCTTTCCTGGTTCTTCCCACTAATGTCACTAGAGCCAAGGACTAAAAAAAATCTATGCTTCTTTATTGAATATGGCAGTTCTGTCTATTTCTCCACAATGTAATCTTGGGAGTGTATCCAGCTATGGATGTATTGGCACAGTTCATAACTTTCCAACTGTTACACCAACAACCATTTTTGGTTAGGAATAAAAGGCTTTGATTTGTCATTCACAATGACTTTGTCTACAAGAGCACATCTCATTGCTGCCAATAAATCTAACACTATATTAGTCTCACAGCACTTGAACTTTCATATTTCAAGGATACAGCTTTGTTATTATAAACTATAATTCAGAATATATTTTAAAAATAATGCTAACGTAAAAAAAGATAAATTCCTTACTTTGCTTGTGATATCTTATGAAGGAAAAATTCTTTTGCCTAGAAACATGATACAACCATTATCTTTCATAACAGGGCATATTGACATTTGAGGATGTGGCCATAGATTTCTCTCAGGAGTAATGGAAATATCTAGATTTGGAAAAAAGGGATTTGTACAGAGATGTCATGTTGGAGAACTATAGCAACGTGGTCTCTGTGGGTGAGTGCATTTTTCTGTTATGATTCTTGTTTACTATGATTATTTCATTTAGTTATGTTTTACTGTGTGATTTGGTTATTTTATTGACATACACATGCTAATTTAATCAAACAAAACTTGAAATTCATCATAGAAGGCACAACATTTATGTAACATTATTTTATCATTATATTCATGTGTCCTAATGCTGAAAAGAATTCTCAAATTTTTAATAGGACATTTTATATTTCAGTTACTTCATAGATTAAATTATGATCTGTATCTTAATATTTTTCAGGACTTGCATTAACATTCAGTAGTAATATGAAAAGAAACTCAAGGTATTAATATTAACAAATGCGTTTTTGAATATTTTAAAATATCAGCAGATGGTAATTAGGAATTGCAGAAACTTAAACTTCTTTTTTAATCTGTATAGTGGTGTACTAGAAATCAATGTACTATTATTGCTACCAGAAAGAGTAATATGTCTCTTCAAATACAAAGGTCTTACTGTGTCAAAACCCAACCTGATCAACTGTCTTCAACAATTTCAAGAGCCCTGGTATGTGAGCACAGTCAAAACAGCAGACAAAGAAAAAGGTAAGTCAGATTATTCTTTATAGCATTGTCATAGGATGTAGAATAAAGGCAAAGAGAAACTCAGATATATCGTGGGATTTATGAAGATATTCTTTATTTAAAATAATCTCAAAAAATAGAATTCTCATTTTTTAATTTAAATGTTTTCTTAATGTACGCACCACCATTTCCTTTCCATTGCTTCATCCCAGGCATCTTCCAGCTTTCCCCAACACTTCCCCCATTCTGATTTTTCAGATAGGGTAAGGACTGACAGAGTAATTTAATACAATTTTTTATGTCAAGTTCAGATAGGATCAAGTCCTCAATTTTAGTACTTCCCATTTATTAATTATAATTTTAGTGTCTGTGCTACTGGTGTTATATTTAAGAAGTGGTGTCCTCTAACAATGTGTTCCAGGGTATTTTAAACATTGTTTTTTTTTTTTTTTTTAATCATATTGAGTTTCACTGGTTTTATATTAAGGCCTTTGATCCACTTCGACTTGAATTTTGTACAGGGTGATAGAGACTGATCAATTTGCAATTTTCTACATGCCACCATCCAGTCATGCCAGCACCACTTGGTGAAGGTGCTTTATTTTTGTCAATTGAATACTTTTTGCTTATTTGTCAAAAATCGACTGTTTAAAAGTATGTGAATTAATATCAAGAACGTCAATTTGATTATATTCATCAACATCTCTTTTTATGCCAGTACTAAGTTATTTTATTACAGTATCTTTATAGTACAATTTTAAATCAGAAATTGTGATGCCTCCATATGTTCTTTTATTAAATATGATTGCTCTGATAATCCCAAGTTTTTTTTTTTTTTCCATTAGAAGTTGAATATTGTTTTCCCATGTCTGGGAAGAATTGTGTTGGAATATTGATGGAAATTGCAGTGAATCTGTAATTTGATTTTAGTAATATTGCCATAAAATAAACTTTTAATAATGTCTTTAAAGTATGTCATAAATAAGATGAAGGGTGACTTATTGAAATATCCTTAAATGTTAGTGAACCTATAATATAATTATCTTGAAGTGAAAATTCACATTCAAATAATATTTTAACTGTTTATGCTAGACTATTTCATTGTTATTTCATGCCTTTTTATGCTTTCATACACATATTACACAGTTTTTTGTTTCCTAATATTGAATAAAATCAAAAAATAAAAGTTGTAGAGGTCTATTGGTTCTTTCAAGCTTGCATAGTTCCTTCTTAGACTTTAGCTATTATAGCAATTTAAATGTAATGTTATTTATTAGTACAAACATTTCAGTAGATATTTTGTTCAGAAAATTCTGCTTTCTTATTTGTCACCTTTGGCTTTTACCATCTCTTTTCAACCTTTAAAAATTAATTTAAATAATATTTTTAGTTTGTTTTACACACCAACCACACTTACTTCTCCCTCCTCTACTTCTACTTCTTTCCACTTCAACCCTGTTTAACATCTGGCCTTTCTTAGTCTACTAATCTGTTTCTGTTCAGAATATGGCAGATCAAGCATTGCCTTAAGCAAAACATTAGACATTAATTTGTAACAAAACAAACTTCCCCCCTTGCTTCAAGGCTGATCAAGGTAATCCAGCACAGGGAACCAGTTCCCAAAAGGCAGCTAAGCAATAGGGATAGGTTCTGTACTCACTGGTCAGAGATCTACAAAGAGAACAAGGTAAACAACTGTCTCACACCTGCAGAGTGCCGAGGTCAGCCCCATGTAGGGTCCCTAAATGTTGGTTTATAGAACATGAGCTCCACTGAGCTCAGGCCATCTGTATTTTGGTTCCCCCTTCCTTACCCACCTGGTACTTCTCACTTAATCCTCAGAACTCCTGGAGGTTAGCTTAAAGCTTGGCTATGGATCTCTACATCTTCTTCTACCAGTACTGGATAGATTATCTCTGATGACAATTTGGGTGGTCACTAGTCTGATTATAGTACATGGCCAATTCAGGCATATCCTCCACTCTTACTAGCAGTCTTAGTTCTTATGGATTTTTAAAGATTTCCCTAGTGCCAAGTTTCTCCTTAATCCCAAAAAGCTCCCATTAAGGCATGTCTTTCCTTACTCTTCTTCTTGGTCCCAATGCCAAGCCTTCAATCTGCCTTATATCATAGAGCAAATTTTCTAAATCATTTATTCAAGGGTATATCTTTTATTACTTATCAATTATTTTATTTTATTTTCAATGATTGTTATAGAGAATCCTAATTTAAACAATTTCATAAAGCTCAAGCATTGTGGAAGGGGAAATGTAACCACAAAATATTGTATAAAAGGTTTTCTTTTATTATTTTATATTTTACTGAGAATATATTTTTCTTTTGACATTTTTATCTCAATGATTATTTTTCATATTATGACAGTTTCCTTCATCTTCCCTTCCTCCATTCACCATCCAAGTTCTTCCCCACCTTACCTCCACTCATGGCTGAAAGAGGATAGATTCTCCATAGGGAGTGAACAAAGATTTTTGTTTTCTTTTTACTGAAGGTATATTTTTTATGGCACATAAAATCTACTACTACAAAGGTTAAAAGAGATTTTTCCCTAATAGATATTACAAATGTAAAAACTGTAAAGAGAATTTTGATTCTAATAAAAACTTTTATAGTTACCAACCTGACCAGGCCAAAAGGAATCTTTATTCAAGTTGTCAACAAGCCAGAGCTTTTATTGGAGCTCACACTGTTCAGTTCAAAACAGCTATTTCTAGGAAAAATTTCTGCAAACCTAGACAAGAATGTGATTGATACTTCCATTTGTGTTCAAATCTTATTCAAAATCACTCAAAGAACATGGGAGGAAGTCTCCTGGCATACAAAAATTATACTAATTTTTCCCTTGTTTTAAATTTAGGTCACCTACAATCTGATGCTGAAGAGAAAACATGTAAATGTAATTCAGATAAAGAATACTTCAGGAGATCTATATGCCTCACAAAACGTAAGAGCTTGAAAACTAAAGAGAAACAATTCAACTATAAAGAATGTGAAAACTGCATCAATGAATATTCATGCATCACAAAAAAATAAGAAAATTCATCCCAGAGAGAAGGCATCATACAAATGCAATAAAAGTGACAAGGCTTTTAAAGACTCTTCAGTTCATAAATCATACTGTAACATTAATCCTTTGATGAACTCCAAGAAGAATGAAAAACGTAAAGTATATTTCAAAAGTACCCCAAATCTCACTACGCATAGAATGTCGAATAGTGCAAGGAAATCATGTACATGTGAAGAATGTGGAAAATGTCTTCAGAACTACTCAAACTTTAGGAGACAGCAGAGTATCCATAGAGAAAAGAAACATTACATATGTAAAGCATGTGGCAAGATCTTTACCTAGCACTCAACTCTTCAAAAACACTGCAGAATCCATAATGGTGAAAAACCTGACAAATGTAAAGAATGTGGCAAGTCCTTTATCCATCAATCAACTCTACATATTCACTACTGAATCCATACTGGTGACAAACTTTACAAATGTAAGGAATGTGGCAAATCCTTTACCTGCAACTCAAATCTTCAAGCTCATAACAGAATCCATACTGGTAATAAACCTTACAGATGTAAAGAATGTGACAAGTCCTTTGCCCAGTATTCAGATCTTCAAAGACACTGCAGAATCCATAGTGGTGACAAACCTTATGGATGTGAAGAATGTGGCAAGTCCTTTACCAGGTTCTCAACTCTTGAAGTTCACAACAGAACCCATACTGGTGATATATCTTACAGATATAAAGAATATATCAAGTCCTTTCCCTGTAATTCAGCACTTGAAATTCACCAGAGAATTCACAATGAATAAACTTTTAGAAATGTTAAGCATCTGAATATTTCTGTGCTCAAGTCCAACATGTTCATCCTTATTATAGAATCCATACCAGTGACATATCTTACATATGTCAAGGAGCATGCAAGTCCTTTCCCCATAAACAAAATCATTAAGACAACAACAAAATTCATCCTGGTTATAAACTTTACAAATATACAGAATATGGCAAGACTATTACCCAATTTTCAGTCCTCATTGTCTTCACAGAATACATACTTATGACACCTTTCAAATATAAAAATGTCTATGAGCATTACCAGATGGTCAAGTATGAGATAGCATCAGATAATTTATATAACGGACAAGATTTTTAAATGTTCTAAAATTATTTCACTGTATTTCCCTGTACCAGTCTTCATATAAGGAACAGGTCCTTACACATTTTCAAAACCTTTCTGAGGAAGCTCTATATTTGTTATAAATTTAGAAATATTCCATTAGCATGTGGACATTATAGTCATAAAACATGTATTAGAAAATGATCTATATGAAAAATTATATGAGGATAATTAATCAAATACTAAATATTACTAATAAAATATTTCTACATGAAATGACTTAAGCCGTTACATTTTCTGACCTTATATAAGGATACTGTAATAAAGTGGCATTCAAAATCAAAAACATTCAGATTGCAATATGTATTTAATTGTTGTGAATACTGTTGTTAGTGTAATATGATATTTGTGTAATATTCAATATCAACATTATTCTGTGAATAGTATTGGAGATTACGCATATACTGTCGATTGTTTTAACTTTCAAATATATTCCTTCTATGTCTAAGCAGTAAAAAGGAAATATTTTAGTCAATTTTTTTGTATATAATCAGGTAATATTTATTATTCCAAAAACACTTACAGTACATAAGAGATTCAAAGGGGAAAAGAAGGGAGCAGCATGTTGGAGAGTGCCACTCAGCAGTCTTTCCTAACCATGCTACAGGTCCAAAAAAGGGGCCAGGAACTCTCCTCCTCTGGGCTCTTTCCAGTTGATGATAACCTGCCTGACTCTGGTTCTGGTTCCTTGACATCATCAGAGTTCACTTGGGTAGCTTCTGAATTCCCACTACAAAAGGGCCACAAGTTCCTTTTGCTACACATAAGAAGAATGTTCCTCTATCAAACAAGAACTTTCCTCAAACCCCCAAGGGAAAGGAGACCCTTATCCAAATACCTGACCTTGGAAAAAGGACTTCTGAGAATCAGACAGGATACTACAATGTCTTAATCTTATTATATGGGTCTATTCCCCCTCATAGTATCCCTAAAAGGGAAGGTCCTGATTTCTTACTCTTTTTCCATTAAACTGTACTATTCTGAATTATTAACTGAACTCTTGACCTTAATGGCCTGATCTGAATTGTAGGTGTTTCATCTTTGGAATCAGGTGAGTCTAGTAAACTCTAACATTCCACTTCTCATCGTAATTATGAGGGCACAATGCAATTTCTGCTTCTATGGTGGCAGAGATTTTTTTCCCAAAGAATTATTTTGTTTAAAAAGACTACCATTCTATACATTATATATATATATATATATGTATACATTATATATATATTTATATATATAAATTATGTGAATTGGTGTTTTGCCTGCATGTATAATTTTGCAAGAATATATATAACAATATAAAGAACAGCAAGACAATATCAGAAGAATTAAGTATGTCTACAACACCAAGACCTGATCAGAGCAATGAAGATGAATCAGAAGGAAACAACATAAAAACATTTTTATGAAGATGATAGAAACCTTAAAAGATGATATAAAAAATCCCTTAAAGAAATAGAAGAAAACACAAACAAAATAATAGAGGAGATGAACAAATCTTTGAAAGAAAAAAGAAAAAACAAGGAAAAAACAAAAAAATGAAAGAAACATACCAGGAGCTAAAAATTGAAATATAAAAGAAGACACAAAATGAGGCAAAAGTGGAAATAGAAAAATCTGAAAAAAAGAAATGGATGTACAGATAAAAGCACAAACAACAGAGTACAACAGATGGAAAAAAGAAACTGTAGAATGAAATACTTAATAGAGCAAACAAATATATCAGTTAAAGAAAATTCTAAGAAAAAAGCCATAACACAAAATATTCAAGAAATATGGGACACCATGAAAAGACCAAATCTGAGAAAAATAAGAATAGAAGGTGAAGAATACTAACTCAATGACACAGATGATGTATTCAATAAAATCATAGAAGGAAAATTTTTTCCAAAATAAATGCCTATAAAAATAAAAGAAGCTTACAGAACACCAAATATATAGATGCCCCAAAAAGTCTGTTTGCCACATAACAATCAAGACATAAAACATAGAAGAACAAAGAAATTATGTATGTTTCCAATTGTTTTTTTATTATGAATAAAGTCTCATTTTCTATCCATGTATATCCTTATTGAAGGTATCTTCCCCCTCCCACCCCCTCCAGTCACTCTCTGTTCTTCACATCTCCCCATCCCCTCTCCAGCATGGGCAGGAGGTCCCAATGTCCCAATATTGCTCAGTTCAGCATCCACAACTGGAAGATCCAGTTTCCTCCCTGCAACATCAAGACTGAGTCAAGTGTTCCTCTAGAGGGAGTGGGATCCAAGGTGCCACTTCCAGGTGTTTCAGATCCAAAGCTGTTCAGGGGTTATGTTTTGCAGCTTGCACATGCTTTGCTTTTTGCTTTTTTGTTTAGAGTACACTAATTAGTGGGTACATCTGCTTATCTTTCTGGGTTTGAGATACCTCGCTCAGGAGGATAGTCTTTAAATCCAAATTTAAATCTCTTTGAACTATCCAAAGGTGAATATGGGGTATTGAAGTCTCCCACTATTAGGGTTTAAGAATTGATGTAGGGTTTGACCTTTAGTAGTGTTTCTTTTACATAGATCGGTACCCTTATATTAGAGGCATATATATTTGGAATTGAGATTTCTCCATGAACAATTTTTCCTGAGATAAATAAATAATGTCCATCCAGGTTTCTTTTAGTTGCTTTTAGTTTGAACTCTATTTTGTTAGATATTAGAATGGAAATACCAGCTTGTATCTTAGTGCCATTTAATTGAAAAATCTTTTCCCAACCCTGTGTCTTTCTTTAATGTTGAAGTGTATTTCTTGTATGCAGCAGAAGGATGGCTTCTGTTTTTGTATCCACTGCGATAGGGTGTGTTTTTACAGGTTAAATGAGTTCATTGATATTAAGGGATATTAGTAACCACTGAATGTTATTTTCTGTAATTTTTGTTGGTACTTTGTATGTATTTCCTTTCTTTGGGCTTATCTTCTGTGGGATTATTGATTGTGGTTCCACGGATGGATCTTGGCTCCTCACACTGGAATTTTCCCTTTAATGGTTTCTAAAGAGATGAATTTGTGGATAGATATTACTTAAGACTGATTTTGTCATAAAATATCTGGTTTACTCCATCTATGATGACTGATAGTTATACTGGGTATAGTATTCTAGGTTGGAAGCCATCCTTTTTTAGTATCTGTATAACTTCTGATCGGGACCTTCTTACTATCATTGTTTCCATTGAATAGTCAGGTGTTATTCTGATGGTTCTGCCTTTATAGGTAAGTGGGCCTTTTTGTTTCGCAGCTCGTAATTTTTTTTGTTCTGTATGCTTTGTTGCTTGATTACTATGTGGTGAGCAGACTTTTTGGGAGGGTCAAATTTATATCACTCTGCACAAAAATCATATCTAAGAGTTGCAAGAACTCAACATACCCAGCCACACATCATTTGATCAAAAGAAAGTGGGAGAAACCCTCTAGTGCATAGGCACACGTGACTATAAATACCAGTAGCATAGACACTAAGAACAATAATCCATAATTGAGACCTCCTGAAACTTAGAAACTTTTGTAAAGCCAAGGACACAGTCAATAAGACAAAATAACAACCTACAGAATTAGAAGAGATTGTCACCAAGCCTACAAGTGACAGAGGGCTGACATTTAAAGTATATAGTCAACTAAAGAAACTAGAGCCCAATCTTGAATGACCCAGTCAAAAAATGATTTTCAGAACTAAAAAGGGAATTCTCAGCAAAACAATTACAATTGGTTAAAAGGCATTTGAAAAAGTACTTGACATCTTTAGGCATCAGAGAAATACAAATCAAATCAACTTTGAGATCCCACCTTTCACCTGTCAGAATTGCTAAGATAAAAGACACAGATGACAGCCTATGCTGGAGAGGTTGTGGAGCAAGGGGAACACTCCTCCATTGTTGGTGGTAGTGTAGCTTGTTCAGTTATTATGGAATGTAGTATGGCAGTTTCTCAGAAAACTGGCAATCAATCTCTGCAAGGATCCAGTAATACCAATACAGTGCATATACCCAAAAGATGCACATTCACACTCCAAAAGCATTAGCTCAATTATGTTTGTAGCAGCCTTATTTATAATGGCAAGATCATGGAAAAAACTTAGATGAACCTCAACTGAAGAACAGATTAACAAACTGTGGTACATCTATCCAGTGGAGTACTGTTCAAAAATAAATAAAAACTTTAAAAAGAAAGGTTAAAAAATGATAGTATAAATTTTGCAGGCAAATTGATAAATTTGAAGAATATCATCCTGAGCAATGTATCACAAAGCCAAAAACATAAGTATGAGATGTACTCACTCATTAGTGAACTTTAAACAAAAAGCAAAGCACCCTCAAGCTGCAAACCACAACTACTGAGCTTCTTGGGATCTGAAGCACCTTGGAGTCCATACTCTCCAGAAGAATACCTGATCCAGTCTTGATGTTGGAATGAGGATAGTGGATTTGCCTGGAGTGAATGTTAAACGTAACCACTTTGGGACCTTGGGACCTCCTGCCCTTGCTGGTGAGGATATAAGGAGATGAGGAGAAGAGAGAATGACTGGGATGGGTGGAAGGAGGAATGGAGTTTGAACAAGGGCCACATGAATAAAAAAAAAATGAAACTTTATTTAAATTAAATAAATAAATAAATTACATACAATGACAAAAAAATCTTAACCTAAATAAAGAAAATGCCATGAAAAAATGTATTATAGGTGAGTATAATCAAGTAAAACAAAACAAACTACATATTGATATTTAATAAAACAAAAATTAAAAGGCAAAGATCTTAAGAAAAGGCACAAGAATCAGACACCAACTCATTCACACATACAATAATTCAATAAAAGCACTAAATTGAAAGTCATATGTGTTCACAGTACTTAGATCTGTACATATCCTTTATATGTTACTTCAGTCTCTGTGAGTTTGGACAAGCTATGATAATGGTGAGTTTCAGAAAATGATTTTCTTGTTGTCTTTCTTTTCCTCTCAGGCTTGCATTTTTTCTTCCTTATCTGTCTCTTGTTTACATTTTTTCAGATGTGTATTATAGAAAACCTCAAAGTAATTTGGATTTATTTGAATTTACCTAATTGTCAAGGATGTTAAATATTTCTTGGCTATTTTATTCTCCTTTTCGAGAATTTTCTTTAAATCTGTACCTCATATTTAAATTGAGTTATTGGTTATCTTGATATCTATTTTTTGAAGTTCCCTGAATATTTTAGGTATAATCTCTTGATCTAATATGTACTTTGTAAAAAACCTTTTCTGTTATGTAGACTGCTGTTTTGTATAAATGAAACCTTCCTTTGCCTTACAGACCTTCTCAGTTTCATAATGTTTCATTAATGATCTGTTGGCCTTAGATCATGAGCTAACTGTTAATTTCAGAAACTTTTGCTATTCTCTGCTTTCCTTTCTCTCAGATTTAGTGTATCTAGTTTTATGTTGACATCTTTGATTTATTTGGAATTCAGTTCTGTACAATGTGATGGGCATGGATATATTTTCACTGTTCTCCTAACAATATCCAATTAGACTAGCATCATTTGTTGAAAATTCTATCATTCAGTGTGCACTTTTGATTTACCCAAATCAGGTTGTCCATAGGTATGTGAATTTATATCTGGGTTTTCAGTTCAATTACATTTATCAACATATATGTTATGTGCCAACACCATGTTGTTTTTAATCAATATATCTTTTTATTACAACTTAAAATGGGAAATAGTGTACTTCCAGAAGATTATTTTAATGTTCTGCTTTGTTTTAAATATCCTGGGATTTTTATATTTATAAATACAGCTGAAAATTTTTCCATCATGATCTGAGAAGAACTGCATTGAAATTCTGTCAGATTAGCTAAGAAAAAAGACACAGATGACAGCTTATGCTGGAGAGGTTTTGGAGCAAGGGGAAAACTCTTCCATTGTTGATGGGAATGTAAGCTTATTCAGCCACTCTGGAATGCAGTATGGCAGTTTCTCAGAAATCTGGGAATCAATCTCCCCAAGGATTCAGCAAAACCACTACTGGGTATATACCCTTAAAATGCACATTCATGCTCTGAAGGCATTAGCTCAACTATGTTCATAGCAGCATTATTTGTAATAGCAAGAGCCTGGAAACAACCTAGATGCCCCTCAACTGAAGAATAGATTAACAATCTGTGGTACATCTATACAATGGAGTACTACTTAGCAGTAAGAAAAATACATTCTAAAATTTCAGGCAAATGGATGAATTTGGAGAAAATCCTCCTGAGTGAGGTATCACAAACCCAGAAAGATAAGCAGTGGATGTATTCACTCATTAGTGGACTTTAAACAAAAAACAAAAGTAAATCATGTCCAAGGTGCAAACAACAATCACTGAAAACCTTCGATCAGCACCTTGGAGCCCATTCCCTCCCGAGGAACAACTAACCCATTCTTGATGTTGGGGTGAGGAAAGTGGATCTCCCTGGAATGGATGCTGAATTAAGCCACCTTGGGACCTGGGGACTTTCTGCCCTTGCTGGGGAGGAGATAAAGAGATCTGGGAGAAGAAAGAGTGACTGGAAGAGGAGCGAGGAGTAGGGGAATTTGAACAAGGGCATATATGGATAAAAATATGACATTATTCATAATAAAAAAGAAAACCCATAAAAAGAAAAAAAGATATTCTAAAGGTTATTGCATTGCATCTACAATTGTGTTGCATTGAATGATCATGTTTAATTGCATCAAATATAGTTAAAAGTCTATGAGCATTGAAAGTATTTCCATCTCCTAAAATCTTTTACATTTTCTTCTTCAAATATTTGAATATTTTCATTTTTTATTTTATAGTTTTTAAAAACACTGAGCACTGTTCCCTCCTCCCTACCCTCTTCTCAGTCACCCATTAGCTTCTCCCTATCTTCTTCATCCACTCCTCAGAGTGGGTAAGTACTTCCTGAAACAGTCAATATAGTCTGGCATATTGAGTTAATACAGGATCAGTCAACACCCTGGTATTGAAGTTGAGCAAGGTGTTCCTCCATAGAGGATAGGCTACACAAAACCAGATTGTGCATCAGGAATAAATTTTAGTTTCAGTGCCAGAGGCCCCACAAACTGCCCAAGCTATTAGACTCTCATCCACATTCAGAGGGCCTAGTTTAGTTCCAAGCATGTTCCCCAGATATCAATTCAGAGTCAATGAACTCCCATTAGCCCGGCTCCCTGGACTGGAAGCACAGTTCAGTGCTTACCTGTGGATCTCTGTGTTTGCTTCCAACAGTTGCTGAATAAAGGTTCTATAATGACAAACAATGGTCATCAGTTTAAGCATAAGGGAAGGCCAGTTTATGCACCCTCTCCACTATTTCTTGGAGTTTTATCTAGGTCATCTTTGTGGTTTCTTGGGTGTTTCCCTAAGGACAGGTTTTTCTCTAACCCCACAATGGCTCAGTCTATTTTGTTGTTCTCACACTCTCTACCTCCACCAACTCAACCATCCCATTCCCTCATGTTCTTTTCCTACCTCCCTTTGTCCCCTCCCCTCTATGGTCTCAATTTACTCAGGAAATCTTCTTTATTTCCCCTTCCATGGGGGATCCATGGATGTGTCTCTTAAGTTTCTTCTTGTTAGCTATGTCAGGGGTTATGGATTAAGTTCTGATTATCCTTTGCTTTACTTCTAAAATCCACTTATGAGTGAGTAAATACCATATTTCTCTTCTTGCGTCCGTGTTACCTCATTCAGAAAGAATTTTCTACTTCTATTTATATGCCAGAAAATTTCAGGGTGTCATTTTGTTGTTATTGTTTACATCTGACTAGTAATCGATTGTATAAATGTACCACATTTTAAAAAAATCTATTCTCTAGTGGAGATTAATCTA
This sequence comes from Sigmodon hispidus, assembly GCA_004025045.1. Taxonomy (NCBI): domain Eukaryota; kingdom Metazoa; phylum Chordata; class Mammalia; order Rodentia; family Cricetidae; genus Sigmodon; species Sigmodon hispidus. Next base: position 40,547 of record PVIH01014717.1, read on the forward strand.
GCTTGTTCCCAGTTTCTGGCTGTTACAAATAATGCTGTTATGAACATAGCTGAGCATATGTTCTTGTGGTAAGAATATTTATCCTTTGGGTATATGCCCAAGAGTGATATTGATGGATCAATGGTTATTGATCCCCAGTTTTCTGAAAAACCACTATAGTGTTTTACAAAGTGGCTGAACAAGTTTAAATTCCCATCAGCAATAAAGGTGTGTTCTGCTTACTCCACATCTCCTTCAAGCATATGCTGTAATCAAAGCTTTTCATCTTAGCTTTTTTGACAGGTAGTATCTCAGAATAGTTTTGATTTGTATTTTCCTGGTAGCTAAGAATGTTGAGGAATTCTTTAGGTATCTTTTGGCCATTTGAGATTCTTATGGTAAGAATTCTTTGTGTAGCTCTGTCTTATTTTTTTATTGAATTATTGGTTTGCTTGATCATTAATTTCTTGGGATCCTTATATATTTTAAATATCAGCTTTCTGTAAGTTGCAGAATTGGTGAACATCTTTTCCCATTTTCTAGGCTGTCATTTTGTGTTAGTAATCATGACCCATGCCTTACAGAATTATTAATTCTTGCTCTCAGTGTCTATGCTACTGGTGTTATACTTAGGAAATGGTCTCTTGTCCCAATGCATTCAAAACTAATTGCAATTATCTTTTCTATCAGGTTTAGTATGACTGGCTTTATGTTGATTCTTTGATCTACATGGACTTGAGTTTTTTGCAGGGTGATCGATGTGGATCTATATGTATTCTTCTCCATTTCACCATCCAATGATGCTAGCAACATTTGTTGAAGGTGCTTTCATTTTTTCTATTGTCAAAATTAGGTTTTCATAGTTGTGTTGACTATTGACAGAATCTTAAATTTAATTATATTGATCCACATATCTGTTTTTATATCTGAAATAGCAAGCTACTTTTGTTACTGTAGGTAGCCCTATACTAGATATTGAAGTCAGAGATGCTGATGCTTTCAGAAGTTATTTTTTTTAATTGAACAGAATTGTTTTGGTGATCCTTGTCTTTTTATTTATCCATATGAAGTTGAGTATTGTTATTTCAAGTTCTGTGAAGAATTGTGTGGGATTTTGATGACGACTCATTGATTGCTTTTGTTAACATTGCTATTTTTACTATGTCGATCCTACCTATCTAATAAAATTTAGGTATTTCTATTTTCTGATATGTTCTACAGGTTTTTTTCTTCAATGACTTACTGTGGATGGCATTGCCAAATTTTGCATGTTGAACCTCTGGAATGAAGCCTATGTGATCATGATGAATTTTTTATATGTTTTAAATTTGCCAGTATTTTATCTACTATTTTTGCATCAATATTAATAAAAGAGATTTGCCTGTAATTCTCATTCTTTGTTGTATCTTTGTGTGGTTTGGGTATCTGGGTGATTGGAGCTTCATAAAAAGACATCAGAATTTTTTTTTTTCTTTTTCTATTGTGAGAAACAATTTAAAGAGTATTGGTCTTAACTTTTTTGAAGTGCAGTTAGATTTTTGCTCCAAAACCATATGGGCCTAGGATTCTCTTTTGTTTTGGAAATTTTTAATAAGTGTTTCTATTTTCATATGGTTAATAAATTTATTCAAGTTGTTTTTCTGGTCTTTATGTAATTTTGACAAATGGTGTCAAATAGAAAGCTGTCCACATTTTTAGGTATTACAGTTTTGTGGAGTATAGGTTTTAGATGTATGACATAATGATTATCCTCATTTTTTCTCTGTGCCCATTGCTATGTCTCACTTTTTATTTCTGATTTTGTTAACTTGGATATCATTTTCTGCCTTTTGATTAGTTTGGATTGTAATGGTCAACCTTGTTTATTTTTATCAATAACCAACTTTATGTCCCATTGATTCTTTGTAATTTTTTTTTTAATTTCAATTTTATTGATGTTGGCCCTGGCCCTAAGTTTGATTATTTTCTGCCTTCTACTTCTGAGGTGAATTAAACTCTTTTTTTTTTCAACATTTTCAGTTGTACTGTTTACTCACTTGTTAGAGATTATTTTAAATTCTTTGTGTTTACAGCACTTAGTTCTATAAACTTCTAACTTAGTTCTATTTTTGTCACATAAGTTTAGTTATATTGTGAATTCATTTTCATTAAATTCTAGGAAGTGTTTAATTTATGTTTTTATTATTTCTTGACCCAAAGGTGATTAAGAGTTGTTTAATTCATGTGAGTTTGTAGGTTTTTTATGGTTTGTGTTGTTGAATTCTAACTTTAAACCATTGTGATATGCTAGGATATCAGGGGCTATTACTATATTTATTTATACATGATTTTTGTTTGAGTATGTGGTCAGTTTCAAAGAAAGTTCCGTGAAGTGCTGAGAAGAAGGGTATTTTGTGCTTGTTTGGAAAGTTTTATATTGACCTGTTAAGTCCATTTGAGCTATAACATCTGTTAGATCCCGTATTATTCTGATGATTTTCTGTCTGGCAGACCTGTCCATTGTTGAGGTTGGGGGGTTGAGGTCTCCCATTTGTGTGTGTGTGTATTTTGCTGTGTGATTTATGCTTCAGTAATACTTATTTTACATATGTGAATATGCTTGAATTTGGGCCATAAATACATGTTCATGATGAAGATTTTATGGTGCTGGATGTTTTTTGAGTGAATATGTAATGATCTTCCCAGAAACTTTTTGACTAATTTTATTTTGGAGTATACTTTGTTAAATATTAAGATAGCTACACCAGCTTTCTTCTTAAGTCCATTTGATTGGAAAAGTTTTTCCCTACCTTTCATTCTTAGGAATTTTCTTTCTATTTGAGGTACGTTTCTTATATGTAGAATAAGAATGGAGTCTGTTTTTTTTTTTATTCTGTTAGCCTGTATCTATTTATAAAGGAGTTAAGTCCAATGATATTAAAGGATATTAATGAACACTGATTATTAATTTCTATTACTTTATGGTGGTAGTGCGTGTTTATATTTTTGTTCTTTGGGATTTCCCATTGTGGATTTTTCATTATTTGTGTTTTCATGTCTGCATCTAACTTCCTTAGGTTTTGAGTTTTCTTCTAGTGCTTTCTGTAGAGTCAAATTTGTGGATAAATATTGTTCTAATCTGGTTTTGTCATGGAATCACTTGTTTACCCCATCTGTGGTGATTCATAGTTCTCCTGGGTATAGCAGTCTGGGCTGGCATCTGTGGTCTCTTTGTGTCTGCAATCATTCTGGCTTTCTCTGATCCACTTGGATTTGAGCTTTGTGCAGGGTGACAGGCTCAGGTCTATTTGCATTTTTCTACACACTTCCATCCAGCTATGCCAACACCATTTGTTAAATATACTATCTTTTTTCCATTGAATATTTTGGGCCTCTTTGTTGAAGATCAGATGTTCATAGGTTTTTGGTTTAATGCCCAGATCCTCAATTTGAATCCATTGATCCACAAGTCTGTTTTTATGCCGGTACCAAGCTGTTTTTATTACTGTAGCTCTATAGTATAACTTGAAGTCAGTGATGGTGATACCTTCTGAGGTTCTTTTGTTGAGTGAAATTGTTTTGGCAATCCTGTCTTTCATGTTATTCAAATGAAATTGAGTATTGTTCTTTCAAGGTCTGTAAAATATTGTGTTGGGATTTTGATGGGAAGTACATTGAATCTGTAGATTGCTTTTGGTAAAATTGCCATTTTTACTATGTAGATCCTACCTATCCAGGAACATGGTAGGTCTTTCCATTTTCTGATATCCTCTTCAATTTCTTTCTTTAGTGATTTAAAATTTTTGTCAAATAGATCTGTTGCTTCTTTGGTTATTGATACTCCAAGGTTTTAATACTATTTGCAGCTATTTTGAAGGGTAATGTTTCCTTTATTTCTTTTTCAGCTCTTTTATCTTTATTGTATAGAAGTGCTACTGCTTTCTTTGAGTTAATTTTGTATCAATTTACATTGGTGAAGGTGTTTATCAGCCGTAGCAGTTACTTGGAAGAATTTTGTGGGTCACTTATGTATACAATCATATCATCTGCAAATAGAGATAGTTTCACTTCTTCTTTTCCAATTTGTATCCTCTTAATCTCCTTTTGTTCTCTTATTTCTTTTGCTAAATCCTTGAGAACTATATTGAATAGATGAGGAAAGAGAACACATCCTTGCCTTGTTCCTGATTTTATTTTATTTTATTATTTATTTATTTATTATTATGAACAAAGAAGTCATACTTTCTATCCTTGTATATCCTTATTCAAGTTCCTTTCCCTCTCCTACCACATCAGGTCATTCTCTATTCTCCGCAACTCCCCATCCCCTCTCTTGGCAGGCAGCAGGCAGTACCAAGGTCCCTCCCAATATTGCTTAGTTCAGCCTCCACTCCAGGTAGATCCAGTTTATCCCCACAACCTCAAGAATGAGTCAGGTGTTCCTCTAGGTAGAGTGGGATCCAAGGAGTCAGTCCTAGGTATTTCTAATCCAAAACTGATCAGTGGTTTTGGCTTGCAGATTGGGCATGTTTGCTTTTTTCATGTTTGTTGGTTGGTTTGTTTAGAGTCTGCTAATGAGTGAGTATATCCCCTCCTTATCTTTCTGGGTTTGTGATACCTCGCTCAGAAGAATATTCTCCAAGTCCATCCATTTGCCTGCAAATTTTAGGATATCATTTTTTCTTACTGCTGAGTAGTACTCCATTGCGTACATGTACCACAGTATGTTAATCCATTCTTCATTTGAGGAGCATCTAGGTTGTTTCCTGCTTCTTGTTATTACGAATAATGATGCTATGAACATAGTTGAGCTAATGCCATTTAGAGTCCAAATGTGCATCTTTAGGGTATATGTTCACGAGTGATATTGCTTTTCCCTGGGGAGATTGGTTCCCAGTTTTCTGAGAAACTGCCATACTACATTCCAGAGTGGCTGAACAAGCCTTCACTGCCACCAATAATGGAGGAGTGTTCCCCTTGTTCTGCAACCTCTCAAGCATAGTCTTTTATCTGTGTCTTTTATCTTAGCCAATCTGAAAGGTTTCAGGTGGTATTTCAAAGTTGTTTTGATTTGCATTTCTCTGATGGTTAAAATGTTGAGCACTTTTACAAGTGCCTTTCAGCCATTTGTAATTCTTCTACTGAGAATTCTTTTTTTTCAGTTCTGAACCCATTTTTTGATTGGATTATTCAAAGTTTGGGGTTATAATTTTTTGAGTTCTGTCTATATATTAGGCATCTATCCTCTGTTACTTGTAGTGTTGGTGAAAATCCTTTTCTATTCTGTACACTTTCCTTTAGTCTTATTGACTATGTCCTATGCTTTATAGAAAATTCTCAGTTTCAGGAAATCTCACTTATTGATGGTTCTTCTTAGTTTCTATGATATTGGTATTATATTTAGGAAGTGGTCCTCTCTGCCAATTCGTTGGAGGCTACTTCCCACTTTCTTTTCTGTCAAGTTTAAATTGGCTGGGTTTATGTTGTAGTCTTTGATTCAATGGATTTGAGTTTTGTGCAGGGTGATAGGCTTGGGTCTACTTGCATTTTTCTACACCCAACACCATTTGTTAAAGATATTATCATTTTTCATTGAATATTATGTCAAAGTGTTGTAGACAGTTTATTCCGGTCTGTTTTGAGTCCAGAAGGTTTGTGCCTGGAGTTTGTAACCTGGCGCGCAGCGGCCCTGGTTTGGAACCTAGTCTGCGTGCCCGTGGCTTTTTTCCCCCCAAAGAAAATGAATCACATGCTTATATTAACTTTATACTGTTGGCCGATGTCTTAAGCACATTACTAGCTAGCTCTTTCATCTTAATTCAACCCATTTCTATTGGTTTTCCCACCATGTGGCCACAGCCCATGGCTCACCTGTATGTCCTACATGCTGCTTCTTCTGGGGACAGATGGAGACTGACTTAACTCCACCCTCCTTCTACCTGGCTGTCTTTGATTCTCCACCCACCTCTACACTGCCGTGCATGGGCCAAACAGTTCTTTAATTACATCATACAGAAAACATTCTACCACATCAAAGATCATGTGTTCATAGGGTTTTCAGTTAATGTTGGGATCTTCAGTTCAATTCCATTGATCCACAAGTTAGTTTTTATGCCAGGACCAGACTGTTCAGATTACTGCAGCTCTGTAGTATAACTTGAAGTTGGGGGAGGTGATGCCTCCTGAGTTTTTTTCTGTTGAGCAAATCATTTTGGAAACCCTGGCTTTCCTGTCATTCAAAATAAAATTAAGTATTGTTTTTCAATGTCTGTAAAAAATTGTGTTGGGATTTTGATGGGAAGTGCATTGAATCTGTAGATTACTTTTGGTAGGATTGCCATTTTTAATATGTTGATCCTACATATCCAGGAACATGGGAGAGCTTTCAATTTTCTGATATCCTCTTCAATTTCCTTCTTCAGTGATTTAAAATTTTTGTCAAAAAAATCTGTTACTTATTTGGTTATACTTACCCAAGGTATTTAATGCTATTTATAGCTACTATAAAGGGTGATGTTATCCTTATTTGTTTTTCAGCGCTTATATCTTTAATGTATAGGAGGGATACTGAGTTTTTGAGTTAATCTTGTATTCTGCTACATTGCAGAAGGTGTTTATCAGCTGTAGAAGTTCCCTGGCAGAGTTTTATGGGTCATTTATGTATACAATCTTATCATCTGCAAATATAGATTGTTTCACTTCTTCTTTTACAATTTGTATCCCCTGAATCTCCCTTCATTCACCTATTGCTTTAGCTGACATTTCAAGAAATATATTGAATAAATAAGAGGAGAGAGAACATCCTTTTCTAGTTCCTGATTTTTCTGGGATTTCTTTGAGCATTTCTTCATTATTTTGATGTTGGCAGTTGGCTTCCTATAAACCACCATCATTATATTTACATATTTTTTCTCTATTCCTGGTCTCTCTAGGTCTATTATCATAAAGGAGTGTCAGATTTTGTCAAAACTTTTTCAGCATCTAAGGATATGATCATGTGGGTTTTTTCTTTCAATTATTTCATATGATGCATGACATTTATGATTTTTCATATGGTGAACCATCTATGAATTTCTGGGATGAAGCTTACTTGATCATGGGGAATGATTTTTTTTTACATGTTATTGTACATAGTTTGCAAGAATTTTGTTGAGAATTTTAGCAGCACTATTCATGAGAGAAATTTGTAATTCTCTTTCTTCGTTGTGTCTTTGAGTGGCTTAGATATTAGGATAATTATAGCCTCATAAAAAGAGTTTGGCAATATTTGTTCAGTGTCTACTGTGTAAAACAGTTTGAGGCATATTGGTAGTAGCTCTTCTTTAAATGCTTGCTAGAATACTGCTCTGAAACTATCTGGACCTAGGCTTTTTTTGTTTGGGAGGCTTGTAATGATAGTATTATTTCCCTTTATGGTTATAGGTCTGTTTATGTATTTAATCTGATCCTGATTTAATTTTGGTAAATGGCATCTGTTCAAAAGCTGTTTCATTTCTTGTATGTTTTCCATTTTTGTGAAGTATAGATTTTCAAAGTATTACCTGATAATTCTCTGGATTTCCTGTGGGTCTGTTGTTATATTCTCCTTTTCATTTCTGACTTTCTTGATTTGGATACTCTCTCTCTGCCTTTTGGTTAGTTTGGATAAGAGTTTATCCATCATGTTGACTTTCTCAAAGAACCAACTCTTTGATTCATTGATTCTTTGTATTTTTTTTTTTTTGGTTTCAATTGTATTGATTTCAGCTCTTAGTTTGATTATTTCCTGTTGTTTACTCCTTTCAGGTGCATTTACTTCTAACTGTTGTAAGGTTTCAGCTGTGTGTTAGTTCTCTAGTGTGGAATTTCTCTAGGTTTTTTATATAGGCATACAATGCAATGAATATCTCTCTTCAGACTGCTATCATTGTGTTCCATAAGTTTGGGATTTATTTTTGTTAAAATCTAGGAGAACTTTGATTTTTCTCATTTTTTTCTTGACTCAGAGGTGGTTCAGGTAAGTGATGTTAAGTTTCCATGAGTTGGTAGGCTTTCTGTGATTTTTGATGTTGTCAAACTCTAACTGTAGGACCTGGTGGTCTGATGTGATACAAGAGATTATTTCTAATTTTTTATCTATTGATATGTCCTTTATGACCAATTATGTGGTCAATTTTAGGAAAAGTTTTATGTTGTGCTGAGAAATATGTATATATCTTTCTGTTTGAGTGGAAGCTTCTATAAATATCTATTAAATCCATTTTCATCATAACCTCTGTTAGACTCCTTATTTCTCTTTTGAGCCTCTGTCTAGTTGATCTAGCCAAGGTTGAAAGTAGGGTATTCAAGTCTCCTACTATTAGGGTGTGAGAATTGATGTAGGATTTGAGTTTTAGAAGTCTTTCTTTTACAAAGATGGGTGCTCTTATATTAGGGGCCTAAATATTCAGGATTTAAATCTCATCTTCATCAATTTTTCATGAGATGAGTAAGTAATGTCCATGCTGGTCTCTTTTAATGGATTTTAGTTCGAAGTCAACTTAGTTAGATAATATAATGGCAACACTAGCTTGTTTCTTGGTGCCATTTGATTACAAACTCTTTTCCCAAACCTTTAGTCTAAGCCTGTGATTGTCTTTAAGGTTGAGGTGTGTTTGTTTTATGCAGCAGGAGGATAGCTTCTGGTTTTTTTTTTATCCATCATGTTAGTGTGTGTCTTTTTATAGGTGAATTGAGTCCATTGATATTAAGGGATATTAGCGACCATTGATTGATATTTCCTGTTATTTTTTGTGGTAGCTCATATGTATTTCCTTTCTTTGGGGTTTTCTTTTGTGGGATAATCAATTGTTTGTTGTTTCATGAGTGTACCTGGGATCCTTATTTTGGAGTTTCCACTTTAATGCTTACTAAAGGTCCAGATTTTAGATTGGTATTGTTTAAGTCTGAATTTGTCATGAAAAATGCTGTCTACTCCATCTATGGTGATTGATAGTTGTGCTGGCTATAGTTGAGGTTGGCAGTCATGCTTTTTTAGTGCCTGTGTAACTTGTGATCAGGATCTTTTGCTTTCATTGTTTCCATTGATAGTCAAGTATGATTCTGATGGGTTTACTTTTTAGTAAGTTGGCCCTTTTCTTTTGTGGCTCTTAAATTTTGCTTTGTGCTCCCTAGCAGACAGTAGCTAGGGTTTGGTGGTGAGGGTCTTCTCCAGCCACACCTAAAAGAGGGGACCTTGCACAGCCCCAGCTCCAATTACATCAAGAGAGAAGGACTGAGGATTATGAAATTTAGACCCAGCCCAGAGGGGAATAGATTCCAGCTCCTGGACCACCATAATTCTGGTGACTTACTCTCAAGGTCCATGGTCAATAACTAGAGTCTGATCTCAGCTCTCCATAGCAGACAGGAGCTAGGGTTTGGCTGTGAGGGTGTCTTCCAAGCTTACCTAATTGTGGGGGACATGCACAGTTGGACCCGGGAGGACTGCATCATCAGAGAAGGACTGAGGTTTTGCAATTCAGATACATGTCCAGAGCAGAGTCACAGAACAAGAAGACCCCTTGCTCAAAGGAGACAGAAGACACACAATCCCACTTGCCCAACTGACTAGGAGCTGCCTAATCATGAACCACTGAAGCCATGGGCAGATGCCAGTGCAAAAATCATATAACAGTATAAGGAACAACAAGGCAACCCCAGATGAAACTGGTGGCTCTACAACTACAATACCTGAATAGAGCAATGAAGAGAAAACAGAAGAAAACAACACCAAAAATACCTTTATGAAGATTATTGAAGCCTTCAAAAAAGATATAAAAAATTCCCTTAAAGTAATAGAAGAAAATACAAACAAAAAGTTGGAAGAGATGAACAAATCCTTGAAAGAAAACCAAGATAATGTAAACCAAAAAGTGAAAGAAACATTCCAGGAACGAAAAACTGTAATAGAAGCAATTAAAAAGGCACAAAATGAGGCTAAGGTGGAAATAAAAAATTTGAAGAAAATAGCCAGAACTAAAGATATAAGCATAACCAACCGGGTCCAGGAGATGGAAGAGAAAATCCCTGGAGTGGAAGACTCAGTAGCACAAATAGATACATCAGTCAAAGAAAACACTAAAACTAAAAAGCTATAAAACAAAATGTTCAGAAAATTTGGGACACCATGAAAAGACCTAATCTGAGAATAATAGGAATAGAAGAAGGAGAAGTATACCAGCTTAAAGGCACAGATAATGTATAAAATTATAGAAGAAAAATTTCCTAACTTAAAGAAGGAAAAGCCTCTAAAGATACAAGAAGTTTACAGAACACCAATTAGATATGACCCCCCAAAAAAGTCTGCTTGTAACATAATAATCAAGCCACACAACATACAGAACAAAGAAAAAATTTTAAGAGCTGTAAAAGAAGAGAGCCAACTTACTCATAAAGGCAAAACCATTAGAATAACAACCGACTATTCAATGGAAAAGATGACAGCAAAAAGGGCTTGGTCAAAAGTTATACAGACACAAAAGAAGCATGGCTGCCAACCTAGACTACTATATCCAGTAAAATTATAAATCACTACAGATGGAGTAAACAATATACTTCATGACAAAGTCAGACTGAAACAATATTTGTCTACCTTTCCGGCACTCCAGAAAGCATTAGAGGGAAAACTCCAACCTAATAATCCCAGATACACCCATATAACCACAAATAATCAATAATCCCACAGAAGATAAGCCCAGAGAAAGGAAATACATAGATGCCACTACCAAAAATAGCAGGAAAAATCAATCAGTGGTCACTAATATCCCTTAGTATCAATGGACTCAACTAACATATAAAAAGGCACACACTAACAAAATGGATACAAACAGAAGCCATCCTTCTGCTGCATACAAGAAACACACCTCAACCACAAAGACAGACACAGGCTCAAAGTAAAGGGTTGGGAATAGATTTTCCAATCAAATGGCTCTAAGATACAAGCTGGGGTTGCCATTTTAATGTTATATGTTAATATCTAACAAAGTAGACTTTAAGGTAAAAGTAATTAAAAGGGACCAAGAAGGACATTACTTATTCATCACAGGAAAAATTGATCCAGAGGAGATTTCCTCCTAAATATTTTTTTTTGTTATAGAAACTTTAATATTTATAAATCTTTTGTACTTTTTATTTATATGAAAATATCTATGATGAATACACATATATAATAACATGGAAAAGATTTATATATAACGTGGAACAAAGACAATAATAATAGAAATACATTATTATTAATATATAACGGGAAAAAGTAAGTCTATGAATCTTAAGGTACATTTATTTGTTTTATGTTTAACTTTTTAACTTTAATTATTTTGTAATTCAGAAAGGATTTCACTAAACAAAATTCTGACAGTCAGATTGTGAAACTTTAGTTATTTCTGTCCCTAAAAGTTTGGTGTTATCTATTATCATCATTTTATGCACTTGAACAAACACAATTGCACCATATTTTTTCAGACGGTTTATTTTCTCATTGATCTATAAAGCACTATTTCTTAAGTTTTAGGAGTTGTTTTTGTCATTAAAATAAAATACCTGTTTAACATTTTCATTAATTTTTTTTCCAAATTTAATAAGGTGATTTTTTTATATTGTCATAGTCAGATATATATATATTCTGGATTCAATGTTACCCCTACAAATGTATAATATTTATGTGTATAGTTTTAAATATGTCTTTTACTCTGGGAAGGATTATGTTTAACACAAAAATTAATTGATGTGGTCCAATTAAGCACTTAGCCCTTTGGTGTACTTATCTAATTTTTTTGAATTCCAAATTTGTAGTTATTCTGATGTTTCTTCCAAAAGTTCTAGTTTTACTTTTTATTTTTAGGTGCCCTATCATCTTCTTTGTCATGACAGCTTATGCTGGAGAGGATGCGGAGCAAGGGGAACACTCCTCCATTGTTGGTGGGAGTGTAAGCTTGTTCAGCCACTTTGGAATACAATATGGAGGTTTCTCAGAAAATTGAGAATCAATCTCCCCAAGGACCCAGCAATACCACTTCTGGGTATATACCCTAAAGAGGCACATTCACACTCCAAAGGTATTA
>PVIH01014718.1:0-52588 GCA_004025045.1 Sigmodon hispidus
GTTTGCCCATGGGTTCAGTGATTCACGATTAGATGGGTCCTGATCAGTTGTGGCACTTTGGTTTGTGTGTCTCCTGTCCCCTCTCTGGTCAGGGTTCGAAACCGCCCCTCAGAGGCCCCTGCAGTTGGTTTGCTCAGTTCACTCAGATCGGGGTCGCAGTAGGGCTCCTAGTAGATTCCCTGAGCAGCAGGGGCTGCGGATGTGGCCAGGTGCAGAGTTCAGCTGCCCCTGCTCCAGAGTGCGCTGGGACGCCGCAGAGAGCACAGGTCCCGGTGGCCGAAAAAAAAGTTTTAAGCCACGTGACTAAGCAAGGTATGAATCATAAATTAGTTTAAGAGTAAAAATCAACAAATTAATTTTCCTGATCCGTAGGCCAAACATCTTGTAATGAATATAAGCTTCTCTGTGATTCTTTGGGATTGAGACTGTGGGTCTGGACCTTGGGGCTAGGCCAGGCCAGAAACTTCTGACTACAGTGGTTTATAAAACCATCATAGCTCTCAACACGGGACGGCATGTTAGAGATTGAGACAATGGTGGATGACATGGATGTTTAATCATAGGCATATCACAGTTGGGGAGACGCTGAATCTCTTAGGAAAGGATGCTAAGTATAGTACTGGTTGCAAGGGTCTTGGGTTCAGGAGGAAAATCTGACTTAACCTTGAGCATTTGGGAATCTGCAGTTAGAAAGTGAGTGTAAAAGGGAAAGTGATGACTGGTGTAACAATGTGGTCATCACAAAGTTCTCAGAGTGGCTGTTCAGGAAATCAGTGTCACTGGGGGCGGGGGGCAGGCAGAGCCTGAGTACAGAGAACTGAGGGCAACGAAGGCTATGCCTTCAGGGTCCTTATTGATTATCTCTGAGGATAATTATCAGTGTGCAAGTCTGATATTGTGCTGAGCAGCTGGGACTGTCTTCTCAAACCCTGGCTTTGAGGAATGACTTTTCCAATGACTCTAGATACTGTGAGAATTGCAGGGTGTGAAACAAGGGACTGACAGCCTTGTCTCACTCCTTTGCTCACCTCCCTCAACACACAATATTTTAATAGTATATTTACAGGGAAATGACGGACCTCAGTTTCAGAACTGTGTCCCTTCAAGGTTCACTTACATATTTGTTTTCTGTTTATTTGGTTGTTTGATTTCTCTCTCTCTCTCTCCTCCCCTCCCTCCTCCTTCCCTTCCTACCTCCCTATCTCTAGCCATTCGTCTGTCTGTCTGTCTTTCATCAAGCTTTCCTTACACCAGCATGGAATTCTATATCTGTTTAGTTTTGAAGAGCAAAGGTCTCATGTCCTGCTTAATGTAATGAGAAGCATTTCCAGATTTGCTCTGACTGTGTGAGACAAATTCTAAAATTATCATGTGGGTTTAAATTGTTCAGTATTATGTGCGAAATTGGTCTCCCCATTGATAATTACACTAGGTGGATGTAGTTTGTGTGTTTCTGTATATGTGTGTGTGTGTTTCTCTTTTGAGTTGTTCCTGGTATTATGCATCTCCTTTATAGTTTTCTGGGTAGTGTCCCACAGTATGGATGTGAGCATCATTTAGCTTCAGCAAGGGCAGGCAAAATTACTGTGGGGCTTTTCATTGAGTTCAAGGGGAGACGTGAGCAGCGGGCACACTGGGAAGAGAGGATCATGCATCTTTTAAGAAAAACTGGAAGGGACTCTAACCTCTCTTGATTTACATATGGTGACATTTTGCAGAAATACGGAAACATTAGCAGTGACATAATGAAATTCTGCCTATCAGCCATGGATGGAAAAATGTTACTGTTAAGGTGGCTTGTCCACAGTTTGTTATCAAGAAAAAATTCTTGCAAGCAAAATATATGTAGTGAAGCATGATATGGAGGGAACACCCCTCCTTTCCCCTCGCCTGGGCTATCCATCTTCCCCTTGGATTTACTGTACGATCACTCCCTTTACATGCTAATTACATGCAGGTCTGGTGAATTTGTTAGTGGTGACACTTTGGGACCCAGTGGGACCACAACTCATTATGTGGCAATGTCCAGATATATCAGATATTATTAGCTGTCATTAATCTGCTGTGGAAACACTGAGTTGGAAATCAAGGGAGAGGAAGGTGGGGCATACAGATGCAGTCTTGGTAACAGCCCAGACCCCAAAAGGTCAAAAGGAAAATCAGCCAAAGGGGAAACCACAGCCAGCATGGGGCACATTGGGCCTGCTTTATACCTCAGCAGTTAACAAGAGGGAACCAGGGTGTATCACTTTGTTCTTCATTATCCTAATACTCCTCCCTCATGGGTAGTTTATCAGCACTAACCTTTTACTGTAATTATGGCCATTTATACACATTATCTTTTATCTCTTCCTAGGCTCAGAGAAATACCAGAGATCAGAGGTAGTTATTTGGTCCTATTTCAGATACAATTCAGTACAATATTCCTGAGATAAAATAATTTATAAACACAGAGATGCTGCTTCTTATTTCTTAATATAAGAGTTCTCTCTTTGTAGCCCTAGCTGGCTTGGAAATCATTGGTAGATTAGGCTGACTGTGGTATGGTGGAAATTCCCATGCTTCTGCTTCTTCCTGAGTACTTAGAGCACAGAACTGTGCCAGCAGGTCCAGCAGCCTCTGCTCACTATTGTTTCATGTATCATTGCCACTGGACTCTGGGTTCTTCCCTCCACACTGAACTGTCTGTCATTTTCCACTTATTCTCTGAATCCTCCCATCCCTGTGTGCTCCCTGTTCTAACTGTAGACTTGGCTTACTTCAATTCTCTCTTCACAGAAACTTACATGAAAATCCCAGTGGGCTCTCATGAGCTTTTGAAATACTATAAAACCTTCTGTAATGGTATGTAATTATACAACATATATTCTATGCCTTTCCCATGTATTTTTATCTGAATTTTTCTTCCTGTTGTTGGTTTGAAATTCTGAAAAATGCTCACTAAAGGACAAAGGGTTGATTCTGTCTTATTAAGGCAGGCAAGACAGGTGTTTGGAGCTTAATAGAACTGACCACATCACTTCCACAGCCAAAAACCATAGAACTGTGAGTGTGTGCTGCTGCTCGGCTAAATGAAAGCAAAACTAAGATGCTTAGTGTCCCCAAAGCAGATCATGGTCTGAGATTACCTTTCCACTGACAGAATAACAGCAAATTCTGTATAGGGATGTCTAGGATCAAGAAAACCTTTGGGTCACAATTGAGCACTTCTCTTTCACGAGAATCCTATAGCTTAAGTGGTCCATCACTCTTCTTGTGTGGGAAAAGAATGAATTGTTAATCAAACCACAGCTCCTAAGTAACATGACCTAAGGGACGGGAAAATGTACAGAAGAATAAGTGAAGATATTGACAAAGAAATCCAAGGACATGTTTGTATTAAATGCTCCATCATAAGTTGCCATCTGCATCACTTCTAAAAGGCTCAGAGAAGAAAAGCCCAGAAGGAGATGAACAAAGTAGGTAAGACATAGAGAAAGCTAGGGCTTTTGTGGAATGCTGACTTCTGGGCAAAATATGACCATTGCACACTTGAACTCATAGCATCTGTGATTATCTGTGGGAGATCTATACAGGATCGGTACTCAGAGGTCTCCCCCTTTACCTGAGGATTCATATACAGTTAATGATCAACAGAAAGAAAGAACATTTTCTTTTAAATGTAACTAAATTGTAAAGTTGTATTTATTCACTATAGTAAGGGATGCACACAAGTGTAGGTCAGAGGGCAACCAGCATGAGTCAGTTCTCTTCTTGAATCAGAACTTAGAAGTTTGGGCTTACAGCAAGTGCTTTTACCTTCTGAGCTATCTTGGTGGCTCCAGAGAAACATGTTCTTTGGTAGTGTAGCTATTTTTAAGCTGCCCAAGGTCCTGAGCAACTCCTCATTACTACTCCTATAATCAACTCTAATGAAACTTCCTGGGTTATCAAAAAACAAAGGCTGTAAAAAGAGTAGTTGTAAGGAGGGTGTTAAAAGACAAAGGGAATCATTGAGATTGGGAGGGGGAAGTAAGGTTAACTGAAGGAAGTCTAACTATGATCAAAATACATTATATGTCAATATGCCATATACATGTAATTATGTATAATTAATACATACTAATAAAATACTTAAATAGAATCTGTGTAAAGGAATGTTGTTACTACTATATCATTCTTTTAGTGATGGGATTTAAGATGCTGGTGGGATTTCCAAATCCATTTTCATTTACTGCTGAAATGGTTGCTTAGAAATGATCTCAGCCTTTCATAAATGATGCTGTCAACTTTCTATAACTACAACAATTACTTAAGGTGATCAGTTCATGCTGAGAATAAATTAGCTTTTAATATATTCCAGTCCATGATCTGTTGGTTCTGTTGCTTTGGGACTGGCAGAGTACAAAGGTGTAGGTGCAGGAATAGCCAAGAAGCAAAGGCAGGCCAAGCAGGGGGCATGCTCTTGGACCAGATCTAAATCTCTCTCATTAGACCTCACCATGTAAAGTTTCAACCACTTCTCAATAGCACCCCCCAGAGGGGACCAGACCCTTAGCACATGCACATTTGGAAGACAATAGAAGCTTAAGAGGTTAGAATAGACTGGATACACTTGAGAATAAGTAATCAACTTACTCTAGACACAAGGAGGATGCCATGGGCACTTCCTTCATTGTGGAAGAAGAGCCACACTATCTAGTGCAATGGTTCTCAGTCTTCTGTGGGTCAGGACCCCTCTGGGAGTTCAGTGACCCATTTAAAGAATTACCACTCTTGAGGGAGGGGGCGACAAAATTGGATTTGCCAGGAGTGGAGACTGAACTAAGCATTATTGGGTCAGTGGGATCATAGGACTGTCTGCTCCCTGCCCACGGAGGGGATGGGGAGTTGTGGAGAAGAAAAAATGACCTGATGTGGTGGGAGGGGAAAGGGACCTTGAATAAGGATATACAGGGATGGAAAAAAAATTCAGAGGGAAAGCTGAACACAAAGTAAATATATGTGTAGCAAATTATTTGCGTTATCACCCTTGATAAGTCATGCTTATGATTTTTATCTTCTTTATAGTTATTGTTAACTTACCAGCATTTTAAATTCATTTTACTGTTTTTCTTGATAAATACAAAATAAATAAAGAAGAAAAAAAAAGAATTACCAAAACCTATCAAAAACCAGAGATGTTTATGGTATGATTAATAACAGTAGCAAGATTACAGTTATGAAGTAGCAAAACATAATTTTATGGTTGAGTTCACCACAACATGAGGAACTGTATTAAAAGGTGGCAGCATTTGGAAGGTTAAGAACCACTTCTTTAGTGGGTTAGATATATCCTGTGACCTGAGTGGTATCGTCTTCTATATATCTTAGTGGATATTAAAGTTGCTACTTCAGATCTTAAATCCCACAATTTAATGAAAAGATAATGTTATAGATCATTACTTTTCTAGAAAGTGATTTTTAACTATTTTTAAAGTTATTGCATATATAATATGTAGGATAGTATATGTCACTATATACTATCTAGCATACACCACAATATCTACACATCTGTAATATCTCTTTGACATGAATTTTAGCAATTGCACAAGATTCTTTAAAATTAATCTCACCAACTTTATTATTGTACTTTTTAGATTTAAGTTGTATGATTTTATTACCTTAAGTATAATGAATAATTTCATCACAAAGTGTTTTCATGTTTTAAAAATAACTTTCTCAATGTAAATTCCAAACCATGGCACCACTTAGTCAAGCGATAAATTTCTAAGGACCTTAGAACATTTTATAAACTGTGTGTGGAGCATCAGGACAAGTTTATACTAAAAAACATGACTGGGGTGAGCTGTCAGTGTCATTGCCAAGTTGGAGAATTAGCAGGGAGCCTAGGTTCCTGTACCTAGCTATATTATCATTGTCTCTTCAGAGCATCCATCCTAGTTGTTTCTTTCTTAACTACATAGGAAACCTTTATGATCTGCTGATACCCACCTGCCTGTGCTATTGACAGGAGAGCTGATTCTGCCTTTGTATCTATGCTTTTGTTGTCATTATCTGCTCTCTATTTTTTTCCTCCCCCCAAATCCTGGTCAACTGTTAAGAATCACCATCTATGTTTTGATCAACTCTTCTTCAGCAACTATGCACACTATTCATCTTCCTGGATCTGTGTGACTTAGTTTGCATAAAGGTTTTCCATTTCCAGCTATATCTGGTCAGATGACTAAGAATCATTTTGTATGGACAAATAACATTCTGTTGTGTATACACTGCATTTCACTTACCCATAAACCCACCAATGTGCTCCAACAGTAGGTTACTGTCAACAGTATATTGGTAAACTTGAGCATACAGGTGACTTTTTAAAGTGCTAATCTCATTTCTTTAGACATGCATCTAGAACTGAGGGGCCAGGACCATAATGTGGATATTATTTTACTTTTTAAGATCCCTCCATAGTGCCTATAAATGATTAGAGAGTGTAGATTTTAACTTTCTTACTTGGACTATAGTGAAAACCACAGAAAGGAGGTACAAAGAGATGCTAGGTGCCAATCACTATGTCCCTTACAGGAATCTCTAATAAAACATGGACATTCCTTTCTTTACTTACCCTCCATTCTGTGACCAAGTGAGCTGCAGCTGAAGTTGCCCTCGTGTGAATCAAGCTCTGCTAGGAAGATAACTCATCCTGCCCACAAGTACAGCCCACTCCCCTTTGCTATCCATTCTCTGTTCTGTAATGACTCATAGTACTTTGCCAGAATCAAGACAAAAGCCTCCCAGAATAGCTTCAGCATGACCAGCAATAGTGTCAGGAATCCAGAGCTTTCAGCCAGTGCCAGACATCTTTCTCCTTGGAGAACACACACTTAGTCTTCCTTTGTTAGCAATCAAGCAAGAAAAACAGATGCAAACTTAAAAGCTCCTCTTTTCTCACACCACAGCTCTCCATTTAATTCCAAGTGTTTGGTGCATAGTTGAAGGGTGACTGAAAGTACAATGAAGAGTATGGCTCCAAGTGTAGGGTCATTTTCTCAGCTTCAGATGCCAGTTCCCCTAGGTGCTGTAGAAAGGCTCAACCAAGCAGCTTGTCATTCAGTGTTCTCCAATGAAGTTGTTTTAACATCCAAGTGTGATCTCTGCTATTGACCTCAAAAAAATTCCTCAATGAACTTGCTTGCCTAGACAAGCTAGAGGGATCATTCACGAAGTACAAATATGTGACGCTTGAGTATGTTTGAAATTCTTTATTTTAATCTTATTCTCTTTATAGTTCATGCATATCCCTTTCCTTACAAAAGCTGACACTTTGTATACGTGATTATGAGTCCTGTTTAAACATATTATGTGCATTTCAGTTGAGAACAATAACAAAATTGCATGTGGATATGTGACCAAAGTATGAACAAGAAAAACAGAAATGCTAAGAAGAGGATCCAGAGTGATGCTTGCTGTGTGTTAGTAATGGGAATTAAGTATCTATGGACTGTATGTACCAAAGAGAAGACTCAGCCTAACAAAACACCAAAAAAATGCTGAACTGCAACCAGGTGTTTCTTTTTCTTACAACCTAGAGTAGCACTAAGCCTGAAGCCCAAGCTGAAAAGCCAAAAGCACCAACTGAGCAGACTACAGGAGTATCATGGAGCAGATGAGGATTCATAAGGACTGCTGGGGACTGGGGTACTCTTGATAGCTGTAGGTGTGACTGGGGCAGGGGATTTCCCTGCCATTCAGGAAGACAAATCTCTATTCACAGTTCAAAAGAAGCCTTAAAACTTGGAGGTCTGTGTGAAATTCTGTATTTTTCATGTTTGCAATACCAGCACTGTAGGTCAATGCACCTATGATGATGCATGATTGTAGTACAGGAGTATCAGTGTTTTGCTCAGTTTCACTGGATGATAGGATACATTGTGACATTGGAACTCTTGTATAAGAATAAGAGTTGAGTCAGCAAGACCCAGTCATTTACCAGAGATTAGCAGATGCCTTCAACAAGATCACTGCAAGCAGCACTCCTCCTACCCTGGACCGGAAGCAGAAGATGGCCTTCCTGAAGAGTTTAGAAGAGTTTATGGCAAATATTGGTGTTCTCCTTTGTGTACAATAAACAACAGAGCTATATTCTTAATTTAAAAAAAAAAATAAGAGTTGAGAAGTGATGTCTAGCAAGTTTCTGTCCCACATTCATTCCCTGGCTAATGACATCAAGTCTCTCTTTCTAATCCTTCCCACATCTCCTACCTCAATTTAAGTGAAATGCTCCCTTATACTAACGTCACTTTGGCATCTATGATCAAAATCCATAATTTAATCCATGCTGCTATCTGCTTATATCCTTCTCAAATCAAGAGATCAATATGCAGGGTTGTGGATTATCCTGCTGAGATGTTTTTACTTCCCATACTTAGAATAGGCTAGCACATAGCAGAGCTACAGAGAACTGGAATAAAGAATCTATACTTAAATAATTTTAAAAAGATGTGAGATTACTTTGTTGTATTAATAAACATGTTGTGTCTATAAAGCTTAGGGTTATAGAAATGGATGGTCATAATATACAAAGCATAGGGATTATTTCAGATGGCTGTGACCCACAATAGCTGGACTTAAAGGTGTTTATCTTTACAACCACATAAAGTCAGTGTGTACACAGTAGAGGCCACTGTTGGGATTTGGCATTCAGATTTTTTGTTGTACTAGTGCATTAGTTATGCTTGTATTTCTGTGACTAAAATACCTGACAGCATGGCTTAAGATAAGAAAGATTTATATTGGCTCATGTTGTTAGAAGGTTCACTTCACATCTAAAGCCCATGGACTAGGGTAGCGTTGGTAAGAGTGTATGAAGGAAGGCAGATCTTCTCTTCACTGCTGACCAAGAAAGAGAGAACAACTCAGGACCCAGCCAGGGGTATCATCCCAGACAGATCTATCCTCATTGGTCATCTGCCTCATGATTGCCACTTTCCACCATTCAAAGATTCCACAACCTTCCAAAATAGCTCAATGAGAGGCATTCAAGTGTAAATTCCAAGTCAAAAATTTGTGTTCAATTTTGAAATCCTGGCCAGAAGCAGCAAGCAGCAAATCCCAGTTTCCATGTTATCATCAGAGAAAACAGTGGGTATCTGTTATCTGTCACAAAGACATGATGCTCAGTAAGTTAAGTGTTTTTCAAGGATTTTAAATTGCAATCTGTTCATTAGGTGAAAAGCAATACACATACACACAAACACACACACAAGTTTGTTAGATTTAGATCTATATAAAAAAGTTATTCAACACTTCCATTGAGTCTTGATATGAGAACATGAAGTCAATTATGTCTCTTATCTTCACTAGTCAGTGTAGTTATAGATTTAGGTAATTTTTCATTGGCTAATCAAATACTCAGTGTACTCCATTGGCCAATCAGACATCAAGTGATCTGAAGACAATCAATCCAGAGTCTTTCCTCTTCTTTGAACGTGTAGCATAAGACTGGCTTCATCCATGTCCATGCACTGCAATGACACAAATCCTCCCTAGTTTCTGTTCTGAGGAGGCACATGGCAATCACTATGTTTAGTAATAGAAATCCTCTGTATGGCCGTACTATTGTTACCACTATGGCCTTTGGCTGACCTCGTTTTTGAGTCCTGCGTTTATTTTAAAGCACAGCTGACTGGCTAGGTTATATAAAAGTTTACCCAGATTGCTTCTGAGAAAATGGTTTGAAATCATTGCAACAGCTCCCTACATGTTTCCAAATCAAACTAATTGAAAACAAAAATGTCCGTGTCTTGGTCATTTCCCTCACAGTTTGGTTCTGAAGCACTAGATCAAGTTGAAAGAAGCTGTGTTAGCTATTCTTTGGTGACTTTGCCCCTTGAGTGAAAAAGAAAAGAGCTAATAGGCTGCTGGCACTGCTGTGACTTTTAAAAGCACATTCAATTAAATGATATGTGTTTTGGTCCTGTACCATGAGAATAACGTTCAATGGAGAAGACAAAGTGCAAATGGCCTGGGTTGTCTAGGAAGTGATCTAACCAATGAAACTAGGAAGGAACTGTGTTTCTCTAGGCTTCCCAGTTCCATAAATGAGTGGCTCAAGAGAAAAAAAATAAAGTTGACAATGTTGTTCAGTTAGTGTCCTGGCTGCTGTGCTATACCCTGTTGTATATTATAATTACTTAGAGTTTCAGTTTCTATCTCCTAAAACAGAGCCATGTTCCCACCTGCACAATGGATATGGACCTTTTCTCTAGGTAAGTGGTAAAGGCAGCATCCATTCTGCTACCACCACTGGGTATTAAGTGGATGATGGCACCTCATGGTCACACTTGGTAATTACTAATAAATATATCTGTATTTTTTTCTTGTTTAACAAAACCATGAACAGAAAAATGTATGTACATATATGTAAAAAATGAAATAAAATTTCCAAGTCAACATATTAACTGGTAACACAGCATCATTCCTGAAGTAAACCTGGTAGCATCCAGAACAATTATGAATATGCTAAATTAAGAAAATAGTTAATGTATTAGCACTCAGTGGTTCCATTATTTGCTACCTTAAGTTGCTCACTGGGAATTGGGACAATTGATCTGACTGTTTTGGTTATTCTCATCATGAATAAACAGTAAGAGAGAGGGTAAGAAGTTGAGGGAGTAATTGTCTGATTCTATTGTAGTTTAAGATTCTTTAAAAGTTCAATGTTTCACATCTAAACAGTCTTTTCCCAAGAATCTCATATAGCATAAAAAAGCTATCTAGAAAATGCACTACAAGTCATTATTAAAATAGTTTCATGATGTTCTTGAAAAGACCTATCCAGCAACGAAAGCACACTCATGTCTGTGTGCTGTTGCCATTCAACAGAACATTCTCATCCTTTGGTTTAGAAATGAAATAACTCAAGTGCCACAGGTTATTTATGTAGCACATGTGGCCCAATGGAGAAGCTAAGGACACACAAAATAAGTTTGTGCTCTGATCAGTGTGATTTATAACTAAAGGACCCAACATGAGGGTAATGTAACTACAGTTTACATTCTTTCCTAGTTCAGTCTCTCAAGGCTACCATGAAAGCGGAAGTAGAGGAGAATGAGACATTGTAGCAAGAACAAGAGAGGGACCACACTGACAGGCCACTTTCACCCATATAGCTTCTGTAACAGAACATTGTTACCACTTTCCATTTTTTTTTCAGTCTGTATTGTTGTTAATCTCTTACAGGTCAAATTTCATCCTAAGTGGTTACACATAGGAGAAAATTTACTTTACCTAGGCTTGTATGCTACCTGTGGTTCAGGTGCTCACAGTTTATCCTAGAACACTCTACTGGGGCTAAGGGAGCATGGTGGCACAAAGATTTCCCACTCTGGTAAAATTTTAGAATGAAATTATAATTTCTTTAGGGAGAAAAAAAAAGGCTAAGAGATCATTTGAAGCAAATAGAGATGGTCCTGGTCTTACTACAGCATTCATGTAGAACAGTGACTTCAGAGATGGTGATTCTGTGCTACCTTGTGTGGTCTATACGATAGAAATCAAGCAGTAATAGAGAGATGGGGATGGAGTTTTAGAAGGTGAATAGTTTCAGCATTCCTGTTCATACTCACTATAAGTTTCAACAGACTCCAATCAGCTGAGCTTGCTTGCTGTTTATCTAACAGCATTCTACCATTTTCCATTCTGTGTGATTAAGCTTTTCTAAACATGGTTTGCCATAGTAAACCCAAATTGTAAAGAGAGACCCAGAAAAACCTTGATTATGTATTAAGCAAAAACTAAAATGTCTATGAGATTTGTTTTGCTTTCTGAAAGCTTTGTTACTACAGAACAGATTTTTTTTTTTTGCATAGACTTCCACTGGGTCCTGAATCCTGAATGTGAATGAATCACTCATAGCAATACAAGGTGGTGATTATGCTCTGGCCTCTTTGTTCTATCCTGTAGGCTGACAAAATTCAGGCCAATTGAAAAATTGTCACAACACACTCTCTTACCTTAGTATCTGCAACCAATCTTTCCACCTTGGCATTTCAGATGCTCTTCCTACTCCTTTCCATGCCAACTCCAGCACTTAGCTCTGGTCCCTAAGCTACAGGCATCATTTTCTCTCAAGCAGCCACTGGGGACTCTTGAAAGGGAAAACAGAGAAATAAGAGTACTTGAGGAAAGATAATGGCGATTCTTCTGTGACACACGAGTAGGGGGAGTGACGTGGAAGATGCTTTCTGACAAAGCACTTAGAGTTAGAAGCCAGATAGTTAACTCATAATGTTGACGAGAAGTATAGTAAAACATTAAAAAGTCACATAGATAAAGTTTCACAAGCCATGGCACAAAGTACTATTATTCATAGAGAGATACGTCTTTGTTTACTTGACTCATAATCAGTGCAGTCAATCAGCTACCTCCTAATTTTTCCTACGTTGGAATGATAATTAGATATCTACATATGCTCAAAAGTTCCTAACCATGCCAATGGTGAGCAGCTTATTGACCCATGAATACCCACCCATTAAAAGTGCTTCTTGTCCTGTGAGACGACATCACTGATCTAAATGTGAAAACACAGCTTCTGTGGCTGCAGAGATGTGAAGGGGAGACAGCTTGAACACTCTACGCACATGGACATGGAGCAGATATGAAGAAAAGAAACACATCACCAGAAAAATAAATAAATAAATGATGAGATGTTAGGTCACTATGATTTCATGATTGTTGCAGAAAAGTAAACAGAAATCCTTTTGCCATTTACATTTCTGGCTTGCTTCAGCAATGTGTCATCTATTACCAGTTCTGTTTATAGAAAACATTGCCTTTGTAAAAACATGCTTGCAGTGAAAGAAGAAAATCCACAGAAAAGGATTTCATTACAAAATAAACTTGTAGATTCATGACCCTGGGAAGGATTCTTAGTAATAGCTTTATGTTGCTCTTAGACAAAACTATGGTGGATCTTCAAAAGAAAATAACAAACAACCCTTTTTATTCTTTTTTAACACATCACTTAATGTATTTATCTTCTAAGGAGCATTAGGGAATGTGAGCTAGATCATATTCTTTTAATACAGGATAATGGATGACTCCGCTATGTGTTATCTCACCCTCCCAATAAAATTAAAAGCAGGTTTTTCTCTCAGAAGGGTACATGTGTAATCAAGCTAACACAGAGTGATAGGCAGTCTGTATTCTAAAGTAAGTTACTGCAATTTATAATACAATGTATATAGCAAATACACAAAACCATGTGATTATGGGGTGACAGCACAGGGCTTCACATTAAAATGTACAATGCATCCATAAAGGCTTCTTTTCAGAAATGTAATTAGCTTTCTCATGGACTGGTAAATATAGTATGTAGAAAACCCAGGGGGTTTCTGTATAGACACATGCATTCCCACAGATCTCTGAGAATCATAAATGGTTGTCTTCCTCTGAAATGGATTAGGTGGAATTATATTACGACATGATTGTGAATCTAATTAAGGTGGAACAGTTGGGTTTTCTCGCCCCTTTGGGATGACCATGTGTTTATATAACAACTAGGCGACAAAAATGCCTTTGGCAAGATGATTCAAAGGCATGTTTTGTATGCACATATAAAAGAATTTTTATGATAATTCAAAAATTGATCCATACCTTTAATTTCTGTCTCTAGCCCACAAAACCCTGCTCTCTAATACAATGTATTACAGATACTAATTTGGAATTTTTTCCAAATCTTGTTAAAGAGGAATTTAGCTGCATAATTTTTTCTTGGAGAGGAGAATAGTGTTCCATGGTGAATGATGTGATAAATAGTGGTAATATATCCAAGCAATTAGATCCCTTTTCTCTGCTTTGTAAATAAAGGTTTACCTATGAAGCAATGCATGAAGTTTCTAGTACAAAATGCTGACAGATGACAACTTGACATGGGTAAAGCCCAGAGTTGGCAGCAATGAGAAGTCTTTGATAAGACACAGGTGGTAAGATGCCGCAATAGTAATGAGAGATCATGAAGCTGTAGTGCAGATGGAAAATGGGAACATGTGGGTAATATGGCAACTCACTAATAGCTAAGACATACAATCCATAGTCCTGTAAAGAAGGTATGAAGCTATAGTGGAAATATGAAGACACAAAGTGGCAGAGATAAGAAAAATGTAAAATGATAGAACCCAGAACTGTAGTGCAAACAAGAAGACATGAAGCCTTACTAAAAAGGATTAGCTATGGACTCAACTGTGCCAATGAGAAACAATAAGTCTTAGTGATAACAAAGGAATCACATAAACAACCCAGAACCTTGGAATTTAAAATAACTAGAAATTATATGCGCTATTTGAAGTTATTGACTTTAAAATAATTTCATATGAAATGAGTGTATATGAGGAATGTGGGATCCTTCATGCTTTTCTTTATCTGTTGGTTTGTTTTGAGACAAGGTTTCTCTGTGTCACTCTGGATGTCCTGGACTCCTTTGTAGACCAAGCTGACCTCATACTCAGAGATCCAGCTGCCTCTCTCTCCAGAGTACTGGGATTAAAGTCATGTGCAACCACGGCCTGGTGGACTCTTAATCTTGGTGGTCTTATTATTTTAAATGTTGGTTGTTAGTCTTCCTTTTGCCTACATACTGATTTAATGTGGAGAATTGTTGTCATTTTTTTTAAGTTTATTCCTTGAATATCCTAAAGGTTGACCAGAATCTTTAGGAATGGGATTTAACAGCGTCCAAGAGGAAAACCTATAGTTAGTGTCAATATGCAAACCAGTACACTAATATCCCATGATTTAGTAAGTCAAGATGTAACACATGGATCAAGGAGTACCCAAAACCCATTTTATTTATCTAGCTACTGGTTGTTCATTCTGATTGGCTACTAACAATATGCTGCTGTTTACTTAATATTTATTCATAAATATCTGACATGTCTACACATTTCTTAGACCAGGCAAGAGTTCCTATTATGAAATGGATATTAAATCCAATCATAAAGCAATTATTTATTCCCATAACATTCATGTTATTACTGTATCAATGTTTATATTTTCTCAGGTGAGCAATTCTTGTAGGTTCCCAGCTGTATACAATTGGTGACTCTGTATGTCTATTGAATATGTTTGCATGAGTGCAGGTGTCAGAAGATAGCCAGAAGAAGGCATTGGATCTCCTGGAGCTGGGGTTACAGTTTATGTGCTCCAAACTGAACTCTGGTTCTCAGCAAGAGTAACAAACACTCTTAATCACTAAGCCAACTTTCTAACCTAGAATATATTTTTTTCAGAGAGTTGCATAACCAGAACCTACGTAGCCCAGAAATCTAGGGTAGAATCAAATGTGACTGCCAAAAAAATTAATGAAATAATTCCTCATGATAGTCTACTGTATTCATAGATCATAGATAAGTGCCTTGTTCAGTTCTCATCACAGAGACTTTCTCAGGCAGCAAATGTGAGCCAGTACAGAAACCCAGAGCCAGACATTATGCAAGAGAAAGAAAGTCTAAATTGGAGGTCTCCACAAGCTTTTTCTCTCAGATATTGGGAACCCCATGGAAAAGAGAGAAAAAGGACTGTCAGAAGGGCTGGAGGATGCCAGGACAACATGGCCCACTGAATCAACCAAGCAGGGCTCACATGGGCCCACGGAGAATGAAATGGCGAGCAGGTGGCCTGCATGGCTCGGAACCAGGTCCTCTATGTGTGTGTGTGTATGTATTATGGCTGAAGCTTGATGATTTTGTGGGATTTCTAACAGTGGAGTGAGTGAGTGTGTCTCTGACATTTTTGCCTTCTCCTGGGACTATCTCCTTCCTATAGGGTTGCCTTATCTAGCTAGATCCATGGGACGGCTTTTACCTTATCTTATTGTATCTTGCTTTGTCCTGCTTGTCTGTCTTCTCTTGGAGGCTTGTATCTCAGAAAGAAGGGAGGTTGGCAGAAGAGGTGGGAGGGGAAACTGTGGCTGGGAATGTATAGTTGACATGAAATAAATGTGTGTAGATTTTAAAAATTGCTCAAATTCTTTACAGTATTTTCTCCTTTTTATCTTGGCCTATTGTATGTATAGTAATCATATATATGTATATATATATATATGTGTGTGTGTGTGTGTTTGTTTCATTATGTTTGATCAAGGATATAATTTACAATGTATAGTGATAGAATGCAAAATATAACTATAGTGAATATGACATTCAAAGTTTGTGAAAATTGTTCATAAAATATGTATCAAATTAACATATATTAATTATGTCTTTTCATAGACTGAGATACCTTTAATAGTAAGATTTATGTTTTTTAATTTTTCTTGTAGCTTTTATGTATATAAAATGCTCTTAGAACAATTGTCACTGTTTCATCACTGTATTCCACAACACTAGTGTTACTATTACTGGTAACTATAACTATAATATTTGTAATTTTAATGACAAGTGTCAGAATTAATACCACATGATTTGTGTGTACTGGTGATTTTTAGTTTTAAAACATTTCTATTTTTGTGTTTCATTATTATTTTGATTTTTTTATATGACTAAGATTCTGAAAAGCATAACCAGAATGGAAAATCAAACTTGAAAATTATTATTAGAAATAAATTCCTTCAAATGGCTATCTTTGGACATTCAGGTAACTCAGTTCTAATAATGGTCAGTATCAATATTGGAGTTTAGTTTATAATTTTAGAATGCAAATGCTAATCAATCTGGTTAAGGTACACTTGTCCCCTTGCACGAATGGCTGAGTCAGGGAAAATAAGATTGATGTTTTTGCTTTTCTAGTGTATTTCCTATCTTCTCTTAACAATCTCATTTTTTATAGTTAAATTTGTTGATGTGAAAAATAATGGATTTCACCATGACATTTTCATACATGTATGATTGTACTTTGCTCATCCTTTTCCCTCCAAGCCCCACTCACCCCTAGCCTTCAAGCACAACTACCTTTCAGGAAGAAGTTACTCTTCAAAGCTTGTCTCTCGGCCCCCAGGGTGCACAAGTTGAATTAGTTCTAATCTCAGAGAATTTACTAGAAATTCCTGGGTAGCAGTATTCTTTGTCAACTGTGACTGGGGAAGATATACCTGTCTATATGAGGGAAGCTTCTGCCCAAGAAAAAGCCAACACAGACATGGAAGGAAAAAGGAAATTTCTTCCCACGCCCATCTAGCACAGACTTAGCCATGTCTTGATCTCCAGTAGAGTCCAGACCTATCTAATTGCTCTTCATCATTAATAACCAAAAGACAGACAAGTTGGGTGGACATTGGACTAGACTGCTAATCATCAAGGAGTGCAGGCAGCAGAGGATTTCTACATGATAGATGTTCATGGTTTGCTTAACTTTAAAGGGCACTTTATTCCAAGGTCCTGTTGCCCCCTATAGCTCAAAGCAGAGGATTACAGAGAGGACAATACAAAGTGGAGGTATGTGAGCCCTGTAGGGGGCATTCTGACAGTTATCCCGCTGTTTGGCAGACATGATTATAGCTCCTTCATGGTTTAGATTTGCCTGCATTTTGTCCTGTTTTCTACCTCTTAGCCTTACATATATTAATCCTCAATGAATACCTTACACCCTAACCTTAACCCTAACCCTAACCCTTTAGTGATTACACAAAACAAGACTTTTACAATGTTTTCAATGAATAAATAAAAATTATGTAAAAGGGTATTAATTGGACACACATAGGTCATTAGACAAAAAAAATAAATGTAACAAAAAGGAAGTCAGGCTTGAATTCTGGCTGGCCTAAGGGTTTATGCAATATGCTCCTGAGCTCTGTCCCTTTTAATAAAAGGTGTTATAGAGGGTGAGGCAGCAATGTTCAGGGCCAACAAGCATCTGCACCAGATCCTACATGTATATATTATGGTTTTCAGTTTAGTATTTTTATGTGACTTCTGAGTGTGTGAATGAGTGGGTCTCTGATTCTTGTGCCTTCTCTTGGGTATATTTTCCTTTTGTTGATTTACCTAGTCCAATTTCAATGTGATGGTCTCTGTTTTAGCTAACTATATATTTTTTTCTTGATTCTTTGTAGAAACTATTCTTTTCTAATACGAGACAGAAAGATAGTGTATCCAGGTGGGAGGGCATGTGGGAATATCTAAGAGGGGTAGAGGGAGAGGAAACTGTAATCTGCATATATTGTATTAAATATATATTTTTAATGAAAAGGGAATATAAAAGGATGGGTGTTAGATGAGTTGCATTGATCAGCATATTCCATGAAATATGACAGATTCCAAAAGGCAAAAATCCAAGTTTTCTTTCTAATGTGAACCAAGACAAGATACTGGAAAATAGCTTAATTGGGAATAGAAAGAGAAGAGGAGTAGGTATAAAATGGGACATGTAATGTAGTCAGACCTCATGATGCACTTCAGTGAAAATGTCATCATGAAACTCATTGCACTGTGTTGTGAATATACACAAATAATTTTTAAATGAAGAATAAAAATGAGCAATTAATAACACTTTATAAAACTATTGAAATTTGTATACTTGTCCTTTGATAAAAGTGTGTGCAGACAGCATATTTAAGAAGGCAATTTTAATTATTATATTTTGTGTTTATCTAATAATTCTGATTTGCCATATTGACATGAAGACTTAAAGTTGCATTGTTCTTTTAGTAAAAATTCAGACTTCTTGGGCTCACACTCTCCTGCAAACATCACTATCTCTCTTGTCCTATTTCACGGATTTTTTTTTTTTTTTGAGAGAAGTTAATTTTTCTCTCTTTAGCAAATGATAACTACAATGAATGATGTATGTCTTTCTAAAATATATTTCTTAAAATTGATAAAATATTTTTTCTGTGTCAAATAGGGATCACAGTTGGAATACTTCTTAAACTTAGGAGTTTATTAAAAGAATGGAACAAATAAGAATTTTCCTGGGAATCATAGCTTATATTTTCAATATCTGGGAAGCTGAGGCAGAAGGATCACTGAGTTTAAGGCTAGCAGGGCTGTAGAGTAAGTAGCTCCCTTAAAACTAAATCAAAACTAAACCAACATAAAAATAAAAACAAACAAACAGAAATATTGAATGAGAAGCATTACATGTTCAGTACAGAGCATTGGTTTAGTATGGACTCTGAGTACGTAGTTACTATATCCTATAGCATATGAAGATTTATCTATGAAGGAGAATATAGAAACCTTTGAATCTTTAATTGTTTAAGCTAGGACCCATTTTTAGTCGCTGAAGATGAATGTTAATGATTATGAAAAACTATATGAATATTCCCCTGAGTTAATAAAATAAGTGCTTTTGGGCTTAGGGCAAAATTGATAAGGGAATAACAGTTATCCTCGTATCGTTGTCTAAAAAGGAGGAAAACAACCCAAAAACTTTGGCTTTGCCAATTTAAATTAAAATTCCCACATTTAAAAGTTCCTAAGGCAAATAGACTTAATATCTCTAGACAATATTTCAATGGATTATAGTTTTTCATCACTTAGTAATTTAATTCCAATGTTTAATCTACTTTAGAAAAAATTGAGCCCTCATTTACTTTTGTGATTTTCTTTTTAAAATTTTTTTATTCAAGTTTATTATTAACCATTTTATAATTGATTGATTTTCATATGAAAATGGCCCTGTTTAGGCCCTGGTTGATTTTTCTGAGGTTGCAGAACTTCATGACATTGAATTTTACGGAGAAAAAATGACCATACAGAAATCCTAGCCAGCTAGCAAGGTATTATAATAATAAACCACATATTACAATCAACACTCAGAATGTTGTGTCAGGCCTGCACATCACAGACCAACCTGAGCTGCATAAAACAACAACAACAAAAACAGTGAAATTTCATACTCTCTGGAGAAGAAAAGTTTGATAGTCAATATTTTTATTTTCTTCTTTTGATGGAATAGCAAAGGCTTAATGGGAAATAGTTAATCACAGCTGATGTGGAATGTCTTTCTGTATGCTGTAAATGTCATTCATTAAAAAAGGAACTGTCTTGGCCTATGGCAGACATCTTAGAAGTAGGTGGGGAAACTGGAGCATAGATAGAGAAGGAGGGCAGAGTAAAGAGACATACCATCCAGCCTCCCAAGAAGCAAGGTGTAAAGAAATAGGTGAGCCACGGGCCATGTGGCAAGTCAGATTAATAGAAATGGGTTGAATTAAGATACAAGAGCTAGCTAGCAATGTGCTTGAGACATAAGCCAAGCAGCATGTAATTAATATGAATTTGAGTTGTTTTTGGACAGCTAAACAGCAGTGGGCAGGTCTGGACCTTGGGGTTAGGATGGGCCAGAAACTTCTTATTACACACAGTGTTTTTGTATGTCAGATATTCTTGGGACCATGGTCTCTTGAATAATTAAAAGGAAAAGAATAAAGATAGATATTTGGAGAAAGGTACAACAGAGATACAAAAAAAGCTAATGCTCCATTGTATGAGTAAGAAAGTATAACACAGATATAGAAAACTGTTGTTCCATTGTTATGACTTCTTTTTTTCTGAAATTTTAACAAACTTACAATAGGAAAGGAAAAAGCTCTTATCTCTGTATACAGTAGATTTAATTTCATACTTCAAAGACACTAAAAATTCCATCAGAAAACTCTCAGGACTAAGGAACATTTTTTGCAATGTAGTAGGATACAAACTCTGCACACAAAAGTCAATAGTTTTTCTCTCATATCAATAAGAACTTTCTGAAAAAGAAATATGAGGGGAAATACCATTCAAAGAATCTTAAAATAAAAATATAGAATCTGGAGAAAAATTTAACCAATTAATAAAAGCATTCCACACTGAAAACTCTTAAGACACAGAATAAAGAAACTGAAGAAGATATTAGAAAATTGAGAGCCTTACATGCACATGAACAAAATTAATATGTTTAAAATAACTATATTACTAAAAGCAATACTTGTAACCAATACAACCTCATAAATATTCAAATGACTTTCTTTATATAACTAGAAAAAGAACTCATAAAATTTATGTGGAAGAAAAATAACCAAATCAATCCAAGTCAGTCCTAATTCATTCTATTACATTTTCTGATCTCAAATTATACTATAGAATCATAGCAACAAAAATTTCATGATCCTGGACAAAAACAAATTTTTAGATCGTTCAAACAGAATGGAAGGTCCAGAACCTGGTCCTAAACAACTATGCTCAAAGCTATCCACTGGGAAAAAAATAGCCTTTTTAGTTGAAATATCAATGTTTTCAAAAATCAAGATTTTTAGTTTAAAAATGTGATTGCTTATCTTAGATTCTGAAGTTATATATAAATTAGCATAAATAAAACATTATATGATATTTATGATTTCCATAGACTTTGGTAGCAAATATCACTATGTTGACAAGTTTCCTAACAATGTCACATGGTTGTGACTTCAAATTCAATATATGTAACACCACATGTATATTTGCAGTGAGAATGTGCTTGGGTAAGTTAGTTAGATACCAGTGAAATACTGTTAATAGATATGATAATTGACTTGACATTTCTGGATATTCAAATAAATGATATTTTAAAGGTATATTTTTAACTTTCATGTTTCTATAATTTTATAAATAATGTTTACATTTTTTCAATCTAAAATGAGAGAATAGTCTCACTAGGTTTAGTGAGCAGGTTGGATTGCAGTCTTAACTGATTGAGAAGTTACAGAGGTTCATAAATACATATTAAGCTGATTTCAGAAAAATACTGTTAAGGTTTGACCTACATGAAACTCTCCATCAAATTGTGGAAAATCTGTCCCTGTTCCTCCTCCTCCTTCTCCTCCTTCTCCACCTCCTCCTCCTCTTCCTCTTCTTCCTCTTTCTTCTCTATCCTCCCATCTCTCCCTCTCTCTAACATCCAAATAATGGCAGGTCATATAAACCTACTACTACTACTATTTTTTTCAAAAAGAACATACACACTCAGTAAGAAGGAGGAAATTTATTTCAAAATGTTATGCTTTCTTAAAGATCCCAGTAGATGTGTTGGAAAATCAAATTTTGCTATTAGACCTATACACAGGGAATGCTCCTTAGCATTCAGGAATCGCTTCACTAGTTTGTGTGTTGCTGTGACACCAAGTATGTAATGACTCCAAGTCTCAATCCATTGGCCATAATGTGGAAAATATAGAAATAAATGGAGAGTGATTTCTCAAGCCATTTTGTCATGGCAGTTCCTTTGGTATGATTTAGGAAACTACAGTGGGTAGAAAAGCTTCCCTTTTAAATGTCAAATACAAGATTCATTTCTGTACTGCTTTAATCCAAATGTCAGAATTCTGAGTGGAGCCATCAATCTCTCCAGAAATTTCGGAGCTTTATGCATCAAAACTGCTGTACTTTAAGAGAGAGATCCTGATTTTATGGAATATCTAATATTCAATTTGCATAATGCTCCAAAAGGCATCCATGACAGAGAAGAAATGGACACTATGCCTGTGTGGCTTCTGGAGAGTAGTCTAAAGTCATAAGAATGGCCAACCTGAATTAAGAGCAAATCCTTCTAGAATGGAAATAGAATCTACTTTTAAAGTTTTCTTTCATCTCTTTCTTATTTTCTTATTATTTTAAATATAGAATCCCATTCTGTGTTTCTCTTCAGAAATCAAATCTATTTGCATTTGTCCAGATACAGTAACCATTGTTTGCTCTTCACATTTTAACATCCCAATGAAGTTCACTGTGGAAGCCAAAGAGCTTAGAGAATTCTGTTCCTCACAACCACAGTGAAAGAGTGAGCTCTACCTTCTACTACCATGTACCAGAAATGGATACAAAGAGAAGCAACAGACAAAGTAAACAAACAAAATTTGAATGATAGGCAATAATAGCCAAATCTTTCAAACATGTTCTGCAAATTCATGACTTTGAAAATGTGAATGGATAAAAACAGACCACCTCCTTGGGTGCAAAGAGATCTAGCCTTAGCAACTGCAGGGTGTAAAAGAACTGGTCATGATGAAAGGTTTTTCACTTATCAGAGGATGAAGGATCGCATATACTTCACATACACTCTAGGAGCACTGGCCACTAGAGACATGGATTTTTTTTTCCTTAGTGAAGAATTCTTAAGAATATTTGTTTGCAGGTTAGAGAGATGGCTCAGCCATTGAAGGCTAGGCTCACAACCAAAAATACAAGAATATTTGTTTGCTAATTGTTTTTTTTTTTTTTTTGCCATACTAAAAACAATGTCTTTGATATGTGTTTATAAATTTCCACCACATATTCTGTGTGTTGAAAATATAAATGGATTGTGTATATGGTGAAGAAAAGGCTGAGTATAGACATATAAAATTGTTGTTTAGCATGAATTATTAGATTCAGGGGAAAAGAAGCATTATATTTTATGTTCACTGTATGAAGTAATTATTTAAAGGGTTGTGATTATGTTTGTATTTCTTAACAGTATACCTTAAGGAAACTGTTCAAACTGACTAATTAGAGAAAAATAGATTTGCTTTCTTGAAGTTTCACATTACTCAGTAAATAGAAGTTTCCATAAGGCGAGTGGGTCAATATTAGCATAGGACTAATAACCCAACAGGCCATCTGTTGCTGTAGCCTCATACTCCTTGTAGCCTTCAACATGGATCTTAACTCTTTGGGCACTATATTGGAATAGGACAGGTAGAGAGCTGAGGGTTACTTCATTCCACAGCTGCTAGAAGAATGTTAAATATCAAAATGTCTTTGGAGAGATAATGATAGAAGCTTTGTAAAAGATGAGTTGCCTAAAGCCCTTAGGACTTCACAATCACATTAGTTTGAGAGTAGATATATTTTGACACACTATTAACTCCACCTACTGGCTTTTATGAAATAGAGAGCCTTTTTTTCCCTGTCATTCAGGCATCTCAGTCACATACAACAGTTGCTGAAAATATGTTTGGTAAAGATAGTAATGAAGTCATAGATCTTGGAACACAATTCTACAAATGTAATTACAAAAAAATTCATTGTTTAGTTCAGAGGTTTAGGGGAAGCCATATATATGTTTCTTTTCTCTAACTACTTATTATAGGCTACACCAGGTAATTGCGTTAATGAGAATAAAAATATGTTAAAATGACTCTAAGGAATATGCAACTTTGATGCAATACCTTCCTGTCTAAGACGTGCAAATATTCTTAAATAATAACAGTGGGAGCCTACTGGGGTTCCCATTATTAAGGACTATAACTAGATAATCATAATTTAGTAATGGAGCCTATGAGTTTGCAGAAGGTACCTTCAGACTTTTGGATAAAGACCTGACCTATAAAGCAAGCAAACTGGATCAATCCACCACAGCAAAATAACCCAGTAGCATCAATAGCAAGACATATTTGCAAAACCAGAAAATAGTCACAGGTTATTGACATGATTTTAGCTCTCTTTAGGTCTGGTACAAATTTACTAGCATAGAAGAAACTGCTTAATGTTAGGATATTTTTGATGGCACTTGAAGGAATTGAATTAAGAACACCAATTTTGAAGTGAACTGATGTTGAAAGGTTAGGCATCTTTGTATCATAAGGGGTATTATAGTGACTTTAGAAGCATCTGTGTTTGAAGACCACTTTCTTGTTGTGCTTTGAATGCCATGTTGCTGTTTGAGTGGGGACTTTGTCTGTATTCTCATTGTTTTTTAACTCAGTGATCCCCTTGTTCATGGACACATTGTGGTCAATGATTCAACCAAACTTCAATTTAAAATTTTTGAAAAATTATGCCTATGTTAAAATTCTACTAAGTTTTTTAGAACTATCCACTAGTCAATATAGTGTAACAGTTATTTATTAGCAACTACAATGTGCTGTGTATTATAGGCATCTAGAGATACTTAAACTATTAGATATTATGTAGGTAATATGCAAATATACCACCATTTTTTATGTATGGACATAGGTATTTATAGATTTATTATCTGACTAGGTTCTAGAAACAACCTTCTTTATATACCAAAAGCAGCTACACTTTCAAGAAAATGTCTGCATAAAATTTACCTTTTTCCCTTTTCATGATTTTTCATATTGTACTGTGACATTTAAATATCTTCTGTACCATATTGTGTTTGTAATGATAGCACTTTTGATAGTCATTGTAAGTAAGTACACTTTTTAGCTTATTCAAATCTTAGAGGCATTTCTAGGTTTTTCTAGAATTTTCACTGTGCTGTGCACCCTACCTCACTAGTAACATAAAAAGTTAAGAATATATATTAGATCTACATGTTATTGGGTTAAGAAATCAATAACCATTAAAATTCTTCTCCCCTGAGTTGTGGTAGGTGCTACACACAAGACAAGAGAAAAGAGATTCAGAAGGGCAGGGCAGGATTGAACAGCTTGGTGCAAAATTTAACACCTGATCAGAGAGTAGCTGAAGGCAATGAGAGTGGAGGCCTATGTGTGTTCTGCATGACACTGCAACAAAACTCCAGCACCAGCATTTTACACATTTGCAAGTCTGTTAATTGTGCAAGCAGAAGAACAGCACCAGGGGTTGTTACTGTAAACAGAAAGAACATTCTAGAAAAGCTCCTGTAATTTCAGGGGGCAAGAGGAGCAACGGTTACCAAATGGCTTGTTTTTTATATCACACTGATGGTGGAAGTACCTTGATAAGGAAAGTCACTGACTGCCAGGGCCTCTAGGAGCTCAGGTGGCAGATGAAGCTAATAGATCAGAAGAACAGAACCCAGTCACCAACCACCAGGAGTTCTTAGACAAAAGGACCTAGGCTTAGCTGTTCAGTGTCCAGGTAAAATCTGGAGGCAGAAGAGTGTCCAATGTGACTATGATAAGATGCTCTACAGGTAAGTCCCACTAAAACACACTCTGCTTAATATTTTCTAATTACAATGGGTTAGTTACACTGAAACTCATCACAAGTCAAGAAGTATCTACACAAATAATTGAGCTATGGATATCTCCATTTCTACCAATATATAATTTATTTTTCATCTTACACTAGTAAGAAAATTAAATTTAACAATAAGGAAAAAATTTAAAGTGCCATTTGGAAAACTTAACTGACAGGATTTATCCTTGAATTTTTTTTTCTGTTTTGTTTTGCATTTGTTTATGTTTGAAGGTAATTATCTGAAAATAATTTAGTTGTCTACTTTAGAAATATTTTATTTTTAAATTTTTTGTTTAAAATATTTTATAGAGTATATTTTACAATATTTCTACTCACCCAATGTCTCTCAGATCATCACCACCCACATTCCCAACAAACATATTTTTTCTTTCTATCTTTCTCTAAAATTATGAAAATCAAAACAGACAAACTTTAAAAAAAAGAAAATCAATTCTAAAAATTCAACAAAACAAAAGAAAAGCACACACACACACACACACATACATACACACACACACCAAAAAAAACAAAACAAACAAACAAAAAACATAGAATGTGTTTTGTGTTGGCCATCTACTTCTTAACATGGGGCCTGACCTGGAGTAGAAATGTTTTATTTTAAAGGTGTCCATCTAACAGAATATTCAGCAGTATGTAGACAACAGTGTGTTTAAAGTTATCATGCTGCATCATTCTGGGAATAGATCAGTTCTAATATTAAACTCTGTGTTTGTACACTCAGAGACAAGGTTTTATTTTATTTTAAAATTTTAGAAATCCATCTAATATAAAAGTCCAGTTTACAATCCAAGCTCAAAATTATTACTGTACAAATAAGAGATAATAATAGGTGTTTGCTCACTATTAGCTCTCATGTAGCCAACCATATATGGTTGTCATATTAATAGTTTAATAGGTGGATATGAAAGCAAGAGATAAACTTATAAAGTCTTGTCAAAATGTCACATGGCAACAGTTACCAAAATTTTTTTTTGTACTTTGACTTTATTGATAGAAAGGAAGAGACAAGTTAGTTTGTGGAGAATTCAAAGTTCTCTGTTAGTTTTCCTACTCATTTAAATGTCAGCTTCTCTCACTTACCAGAATCTTTGAGGCTCATCCAAGGTCCACAGGATGCTTCATTACTCTGTTCTTTGTATACCCAAATGATAATCCCATATATAATGTACTACACTGCTTACCCAACCATCAAGCCATAGATGTTTGGATTGCTTCTAGCTTTTGAGTATTGTAGATCCTGCTGTGACTCTGTGAATTTTATGTATAGGAGAACATTTAACTTATTAGAAAAGATCTCACTACTTTTCAAAGTGGCTGTGCAAAGTTTTCCCTTTATACATGCAATATGCAACTATTCTATTTTCCTCTACATCACTGTCAGCATTGGCTACTGTGTGTTCTATTGTGGTCAATACTGCTAGCTATAGAGTTGCTGTGGGATTATGCTCTTATACACTGTAAATATTTGTCATTTTAAATACTGGTTTAATTAAATACTGATTGGACAAGTATCTAGACCAGAAGTAATGGTGGGTAGCAAGAGAGAGAGAGAAAGAGAGAGAGAGAGAGAGAGAGAGAGAGAGAGAGAGAGAGAGAGAGAAAGAGAGAAAGAGAGAAAGAGAGAAAGAGAAGAGAGAGAGAGAGAGAGAGCCAACAGAGAGATGCAGAGGTTTGGGGTGAGAAGGTTGTACTGAGCAAAAAGGTACCAAGCCACGTGGCTAAATATAAATGAGAAATATGGGTTAATTTAAAGTATAAGAGTTAGAAAGTAATAAACCTGAGCCATAGACCAAACAGCTTGTAATTAATCTAAGCCCTTGTGTGACTCTTTGAGACTAAAGGACTGTGAGCTAGTCTGGAACAGAACCTTCTGACAAAAAATGGCACCCAACACGGGGCTCACATTCATGACCATGAGATTAAGAGTGTCATGTTCTACTGACTGAGCTAGGCTGGCCAGGAACTTCTGAAAATATAAAGTGATAGCTGATCATAGTTTTGATTTAATATTTCCCTCATGGCTTATGATGATTAGAATCTTTACTATGCCAGTTGACCTTGATATGTTTTCTTTGTAAATATCTATTAAGGTCAGGAGTAGAGCAACTGCCAAGCATTCCCAGGGTTCTGAGTTCAGCCTCTAGCACCACAAAATAAAAATGTCTGTTCAAATGTGTTTCCCCATTTAAAAGAATCATTTTATCTGATTTCTTGTTAATAAAAAGAATTTGTCATATATTCTGGATACAGGTGCCTTAAGATTTTCTTCCAGATTATAGATCATGTTTAAGTTTCCTTGATTTTGACTTCTTTGGAAATAAAGGTTTGAATTCTAACCAAGTCCAAGTAAATATTTTTGTTGCTCAAATTTGGTACCATAGTATCATATCAAATATTTATCTAACCTAAGATTATGGAATTTTTCATGCTTTCTTCTAAAAGTCTTAACACTCAATCAATACATTCTAAGTAACTCTTCTGTAATATTTTGATTTAAAGGCAATAGATTAATTTTGTATATGAATATCCAATTACTTTAACACTAATTGTTGAAAAGATTATCCTTCTTTCTTTGAATAGTCTTGGCACTGTGTTAAAATAAACTGAAGCCAAACTATCGTCTTATTTCTGGGTTCTGGATTTGATTTCAAACATACTCGCACATACATACACAGAGAGAGAGAGAGAGAGAGAGAGAGAGATAGACAGACAGACAGAGACACTAATACACACACATATCTCGTACTATCATGATTACCATACCTTTGTTTAAAGTTTTGAAACTGAAAATAGTAAGCTTTTCAATTTAATAATTTTTTTACCTTAATTCAAGATTATTTTGGCTATTTATATTTCAATTTTGGAATCATTCTTGTCAATTATTTTTCATAATGAGTAACTATTGGTAGAGAGGAGGTTTCATAGAATGTATTAAACATTCAAGGAGAATTGCTACATTAACAATACAAAATCTTCCAAACCTAATAAAATATTTCCATTTGCATTTCATTAGCCTTTTAATTTATTTACTTATTTGTATTTAAATTTTTCTCAGCAATATTTGTGCTTTTATCATGGAAGTTTGGGCATAAAAGGGAGTCTTCCATGTTTCACTCGTGTAATGCCATTGATAACTGAATAGTATTTTGTTTGCTTTTAAATTTCTTTTTTGAGATTATATTATAATTATATAATTTCCCCCTTCCCTTTCCATACTCTCTGTCCTCCCGTATACCTCTCTTTCTCACATTAAAAGTTATGGCTTCTTGTTGTAGAAAGTTTCCCGGGCCCTATTGGGCCCAGAGGTTTGGAACCTGGTCCGTGGCGGCTTTTGTCCCCCAAAGGGCTCACCTGTGTTTCTTATATGTCTGTCTTCTTCGGGGGTCAGATGGAGACTGACTAACTCAACCCTTCTCCTACCTGTCTGTCCTCTGATTCTCCACCACTTCTACGGTGCTCTACATAGGCCAAACCAGTTACTTTATTTACATTCTACAGAGAACATTTCCACCACAGCTTCTTTTTACACTGATTGTTATTTGTGAGTTTGAATCAGCTGAATTCAGATGTTGGATATAGTTTTTGTTTCCAATACCCTTACTGAACACATTTATAAATTCCAGAAATTTTAAATGATTTTAAAAATTGTTTATACATGGAAGACTGACTAGCTGTGGTAGTGCATGTTTTAGTCCCAGCACTCAGTGGCTGAGAAAGGCAGATATCTGTGACTTTAAAGCCAGCCTAATCTACACAACAAGTTTTAGGCCAGCCAGAACTAAGTTGTGAGATCTATTTTTAAATAATACAAAATAAAAATAAGTAAATAAATGCAGCTTATAAGATTCTTTATAGTATGGATGGGAATCACTTTATAATTTTCACTTTAATATAGCAAGCTGCTTTATTATTCTTTGTCTTCACAACCTTCCTGGAGTCAAACCTCCAGTATAATGCAGTAGTAGTAAGAAAGGATGTCCCTGCCTGTTAACAACCTTAAAAGAAAAGATGGCATTTTTTTCACTACCTAAGACATTCACCAGAAGGCACTTAGAGACTCATTTAACACCTTGCGTGTATTAGTTTTTCAAAGTTTCCATCAACAGTAAGTAAATTGTTAACAACATTTTCACTTATAGCTCAGAACAGTCAGTGCAGTTGTTATCTCTCAGAGTTTGAGTGGATATGACATCAGAGTCCATCTTAATACCACTTCCAGAGTGTCTGAGTGGTTATTACTTAAGTTAATTGGCTGGAACTATAATTGGCATTTAAAAAAAATACTAGGAAATTTACCAAGTGATATATACATTTTAGATTTAAGAGCTTATTGATTGTGAACAGTAACCAAGTATCTAGATTTTCAAAATCTTGCAAGTATCATGACAAATACTGTAAGAAGAAAATGGAAGGTAGAAAGATTTCTATCACTGTTAACAAACTAAAATAGTATGTGTTTTAATATTATATAACTTATGTATATGTGTATTTTTAATTGTATATATGGTTAACCTAAGAATTAGTCTGATTCCAGTGCTACTTACAGTTTTAGTGTCTTATGATTTCATAAATGTTTTTACAAGCAACCAATAAAGATAGCTTGTGCCTGTATTCTCAACTACACAGAACCAAATGAACCTGAAAGTTCAAGGTGGGCCTGAGAAGTGTTGTGAGAACTCATCTCAAAAAAAAAAAAAAAAAAAAATTAAACAACAACAAATAGTTTTCAAAGAACACTACAATAAACAAAAACAACAAAAATGTTGTTTAAATGCATTCAGATATATTGACTCCTCTTGATCATTTGCCCTGTTCTGAGTGAATTCCCTATCATCAAGAGATTCTAATATTTCAAGGTTCTGTGGTTGTCCTGTGAACAAGGCCAGTTTTCTCCATTAGACAGGGCTGCTTTTTTTTTTTTTTTTTTTTTTTTTTTTTTTTTTTTTTTTTTTTTTTTTTTATGATCTGTGCTTAAAATGGAAGTGAGCAAAGCATGTAAATTTAACCTGTGTTGACTACTCAAGGGAGTACTTGCCCCTTTGGAGAGGTAGATGGGAAGTCCAGTTGGTGGGAAGGAGGAGCAAGAGGAGGGGAATGATGGGATGAGGAGCAGTGGAGGGTGTATAAAAGGAATTTTATTAATCGTTAAATAAATATTAAAATTAAAATTTAAAGACACACACAAAAATTATATGTTAAGATTGCAAGAT
Source organism: Sigmodon hispidus (assembly GCA_004025045.1). Classification (NCBI taxonomy): domain Eukaryota; kingdom Metazoa; phylum Chordata; class Mammalia; order Rodentia; family Cricetidae; genus Sigmodon; species Sigmodon hispidus. Next base: position 31,046 of record PVIH01014718.1, read on the forward strand.
AATGCCTTTCAAGTCAGTTTGTTTCAATCCAAGTAACTATCTCACTCAGCCACTGTCTTAGGCAGTCTTACAGTATACATTGTTTACCATTGACAGAGTAGGTTTGTTTTTGTTTGTTTTTAGCAGTGATCAACAACAACAAAAAAGAGTAAGGCTCAAAAAAAATAGATAGAGGGACAAAAAATGAGAAAAACAAAAATCACTTAATTATGATGAATTTTATTCTATGAATAAAATTTTAAGAAATTTTACATTCCTGTAGTATAAGTAGATGATTCAGAGAATATATTAACTTCTGTGTCCCAGTTTGATCTTAGGCTCAAATGAAATAGTATATTACAATAATTTCACTTATAATATTCTTCAGAGAATAAATAAATATGGTAGCCACCATTCCCCCTGTTTTGGTAAAAAACCCACATACATACAGATAATTTGACTACTCTTCTCAAAAATTCACTTTTCCTCTTTAAACTGAGGTAAGAACATAAGAAAGAAAATCAAATTCATAGCTAAATTTAAGATGGTAGAAAAATCTCCCAGTAAAAATTTGTTGAAATGTTTTTAATGGCATTTTTGGAATAAAATTTAACAAAAAAAAATTCATTTGCAAAAGAAAGATCCATGTTGAGTCTTTGGTAATAAACAGAAGTAAAGAAAACAGAAAGTTATAGTGGACAGAAAATCAAAGCAAGAAGGGAGATGTGGCAGCCAAGCAGGCCCAAATGCTAAGTTGTTTTCTTTCTTTAACAGCAGGCCAATCAGCTGTAATTAAGAAGCAAAGTAGCAGTCTGATAAACAGCACTTGTCCCCAGTTGTCACCTTAGTGATCAATTCACACCTCCATCACAATGACAGGGACCCTTCAAACTCTCTAATAACCCGACTCCTAGGACCAAAGGAGGATTAGGCGCTAGATAATGGATTGCTGGGCCTCTAATGAAGTAGAGAGTAAGGAGATGAACCCTCAGCTGTGAGGCAGGAGGCAAGGGAGGAGACTTGCAAGAGTAAACTTTAATTAAGGTTTTGGTGCGCTTTGGTTCCTTGATTTTTGAGTCAAGTTAATTTAAGAGATTTGGGCATTTAATAGTATCCTCTGACACACATTAATGTTGTTTCATCTGGCATTCATAGGAAAATCTATTTACTTCATGGTACCTTTTATCTTTGATACATTTAATTTAAAAGCACATCTCTATTCAATTCTGTCATTTACCTTCTAGGTATATGTTTTCTCATAAATTCTCAAAAAATTGAAACTGAGAATCAAGCTTTCTTCTCTATCACTCAACATTGTCTTGCACATGATAGTATTAGTTGTGTTATGTACAGGACAAAATGTGTTGAGTATAACATACCACAAAGCCTTAGCCTAGTAAGAGAAAACACATTTTTTTTGACACATTATATACAAACTTAGGCAGGGCAAAGTTTGGTTATAGTTAATTCTTTGATGGTCCACATGACTGTACTTTCTCACATTCCCAACACTGATAAATAAAAAGGACTTTCTAGAACAATAATTCAGTGGCCACTTGTCCAAGTCTTCATGTGACTTCTATTTCATTTCTTGGCTAACATGGTAGGTCTGCATACTGGGATCCACTCTACTGGGAAAGAAATAGGTCAGTCAGTCAACTTTCCCCAACCTTCAGGCTGCATTATGTCAGGGTTTTGTTTTGTTTTATTTTTGAACCAGGTAAACCAAACATCATTTTAGGAATAAATGTCATCATCTCTTTTGATCACAAACCCCAGTAGTCTGTAATTCTCTACTTTCATTGGTATGGGAGCAGGTCTAATTCATCTGTATGCAGATATAGCTTTATATGTCATCATTGTAGCAGAGTGCATGTTTAGGCGGATCTAAATCACTGCTGCCACAGATGTCAGCCTATTAACTCACCAGAATTTGCTTGCTACTCTAAACAGACGCACACTTCATCACAGGTTTTGAAAAGTTTGCCACTGGAGCACTGGTAGCTATAGGATGCAGGATCCATCACAATTTAGGGAAGACTCTGGAATACCGAGAGCAGTAATCTAGCAGTGTTTGACAGAGAAGACGCTAACATCCATGTTTACCTTTGAGAGTCCATCTTAATCATCTGAGAAGCAGTGAAATTACCCTTCCATGTAAATAAGAGCAATTACCCACCTTTCTGACTCAGCTTCTCCTTGCTGAAGTGACTGTATAACAGTAAGTCCATTTGTACAAAATTTAAGGCATAAGATGTGAGATGTCAGATTTCAGGTCTTTTACAACTGCAAGTAAACATAAGAAAAAAATTAAAAGAATTAAAAAACATTCTAATCTGTACTTCAGAATCTCCAAATCCACTATTCTCAGAAATTGCAGTTCATCCAGTGGGATGTGGGTGAACCTGGTGTCCATTAGGACTAATGTGACCTCATCTCCCCCTAAAATCCAGTCTAAGTGCCAGGGAGTAGTGTGATGATGAAATTACTCTTTCAGCTCAGATGTCTTAAGTTTTGTCTTAGTCAGGCTCTCTTTCCCACCATCCAATGGTCCTTTTCCGAAGAGCCCTGGCTTAAGGACCATCACAGGCAGATGCTATGGAAAGAACCAGCCCAGCGCTTCACCTGCCTTTATTTATTTATTTTTCTTTTGTACTCAACAGATTGTTGTACTCACAATGGATAACTTGAGGAACATGAGTTCTGCCTCCTCTTACTGTGTCTTGATGTGAAATATTAGAAGAGCAAAAGGCTAATCTATGCATCTGCCGGCCAGGGGTGGGGGCTGTTTCAGTCCCATTTCACACACGGTAATCAATTCACTGACTGAAAAAAAAGAGAAAAGAAAGAAGCCTGCCTTTCCCTTGTCCAGCTGCAGCAGGCAGGAGCAGGAACATATGCCTGTTTGAAAGAGAAGGAGGGGGCAAAGGCTTCTGGGGAGCAAGCGCACAAAGAAAGCCAATCTTCTCCACAAAGCGTGGAATGACTTAAACACTCTATTGTATTAAATATGAATGAGTCCTCATTGTGGAGCACAGTGTGTGGGGATCCGCAGAGTCCTCCTATTAGCCACACGATTAACCAGATTACACGGGAAGCCGCTAAGGTAAATAAAGGCAGCCTTCTGTCACTTCCTTCCCCAGGCCTGACCAACAAGGGTACCAGGAGCTGGCCCCTTTGTAGTCAACTGGGTGGAAAGAAGAAATAACCATGAATGTCATGCTTGATAATTAAAAAAAGAGAGAGACAGACATACAGACAGAGGATGAGAGAGAAAGAAAGTTGTCCCCAGGGACCATCTAAGAGAAACAGTGTGAAAACATCTTTCTGATCAAGTAACATGTCAGCATTGTTTCCTTTGACCATGTAAGACTAATCTAACCCTCCCCTAACAGGGCCCTGTATTCCCTTTTGTGGTGCAAGAGACAAAAAGCCCACAACACATGAATTAAAGCTGCCCCAAGCCTGCTCATTATGGGTGAGAATGGGTGGTTCTATGCCTACAAATCTGTCTGCCTGTTAACCCGGCTCCTGTCCATAGGTCTCCATGTGGGTCGCAATTTCTTCCTTCTCTAGAGCTCTGCTCATTCTGGTGAACAGATAGACACCCATAGTTAATTGGTTTATGGAAATTGCACCAAAGTTACAAAGCTCACCTCAGCTTGAATTTTTGCTAAATAAAAGGGAAGGGGAACAGGAACCACTTTTAGTGGTACTGAAAAGCTGTTTTCCTGGATACTCAGATATCCAATGTGTAAAAACACACTTGCAAAAAAAAAAAAAAAAAAAAAAAAAAAAAAAAAAAAAAAAAAAAAAAAAAAAAAAAAAAAAAAAAAAAAAAAAAAAAAAAAAAAAAAAAAAAAAAAAAAAAAAAAAAAAAAGTCTTGGCTTATGGATGTAATATAAAAATGGGAGAGTGATCACCATTCATATATTTAGAACACTGTCTTTCTGGATATCATTTACTCTATGGTGACAAAAATACCAGACAGAGGACATCAGTATAAAACACACTATGCATAGCATCTGAAAGCTGACATGTTGGTAAGTTCTAGTATCATGAATGAAAAAATAGAGGCTAGTCTGACAACCAGAAATTTAAAAATAAGGTATATTTTTTAAAAGTAGGAATGCTGCATATTAATTATTAATAAGCATATAGCCATTCACAACATTCTTTGAAGTTTAAAATTTAAATATTATATATGTTGACTTAGTTTATAATCACTGAGGATATGAATATTTCCCACATTTATTGGTATTCATTCTTCTCTAAAACTGTTCTTAACATATATCAAAAAGTAAGTTCATGTAATGTCAAAACTAAATACAGTTTCCAAATTCCCTTTGCAAGTAAATGAATCATACTTGTAACTGAAGTGCTTTCTACTGTTTTTGGAAAAATAGGTATGGAGCCTTATTTGTATCGATCTTCCTTCTGAGACATAATCATTCTTTATTTTGTCATGACTTTTTGCCTAATCATAAAGTTGTGGAGAGTAGAGAGATCCCGAATAATGGATTAAAAGCCTCATCTGCAGAAAGAATCACAGATGTTCCATAGCTCAGGTAAAGGCTAAACCATCAACTTACATAAAAACCAACATAGGAAGTCATAGAATTTCTGCTGTTAACTGAACACTTCATTAGTTCAAGGTTTGCATCTGCCATAGTTCCCACCCCACCCAATCTCCATTTCCCACACACAAAACTGTCTGCTAAGAGTGATGAGTTCAAAGACTCAAGAAATAAAGAGTATATTTGGAGGGTACTCCATCTAAGCAAAGGTGGTACTTTGTGATTATTTAACATTTTTTAATAGAAAAACTCTTATGTTTTGGCCAAAACATGTATGAACGATCCAGTTCCTCATTTTATCTCCTTGTTAAAGTAAAGCCATCACAACTTCAAATGTGTTGGGTTAAGACTAGCCAGAGTATGAACACCAGCACCATCATCTGTGGGCAGGTCCTGCTTGCCTGTGGAAGGTGTTATAGCCTTAGAGAGAAGGCTTCTGATAGCTGTTTCTCTGTCCAGTTTATTCAGTTCTCACCAACCATGCTGTGGTGGCATCACCTAACCCTGGGGAGGATATTTCTTCTTCTCTAGCATGTCCATTATGAGCACCTCTCTTTCTTTTCTCTAGTCATTCACCTTGATACTTTCTCTCTTCTATTTTAGCTTTTGTTATTTCTTTCTAATATTTCAAAAACGTTAATGTTAACAATTGTTTCTGCATGGTTTTGAGTTTCTTTGTCAGCTTATGAATCAACTAATCACAGCTTTAATTTTAACAGTGTGTGTGTGTTTGCTAATTTTCTCAAAATATGGGGCTACAAATAGATTTTTTTTTTTCTTTTTTCAGTTGTGACTAGGGGTAGGGAAGCAAATTTGAATATTTCTGGAATAAAATATTTCCTTTTCAGAATGAAACAGCAATAAAATAAATGTCAAATGACTCCATTTTCTACCAATAGTTTTCTAAAAGTTTTAGCACTCATCACTTCCAATCTTCTTTCAGGCCCAATTCTTCCTGGAAAGCAACTTCAGTGGGAAATGTTTCCAGTAATGATCTCTTTATCACTGAGTAAGCAAGAGGCGAAAAATTTTCCTTCATAGTTCATGTAGAAATATTTAAAATAAGGTTTGAATAATAAATGAGATGTTTTCAATCTCAAATTTTATATGATTGTTTGAATATGAAGAAATAAAAATTGAAATAATAAACTATATGTTGTTCATATTTAATAGACTTTTGATTCCAGTTATATTACCAATGGTATAAAATTCATGTGTTACTAGAGCATTTTTCAATCTTTATTGGAAGTTTTATTTCCTAGGATTCTGATACTATCTTTATTTATTTATAACTTGAATTCGGGTAATTTATTACCTAGGGAATTCTATGTGATTTTTCTAGGTTAAACAATGGTAAACACGTTTTCATTAAAGAAGTTAGATTAAATATCCAAAGTTTAATACAGCAAATTGAGCTTCTTGGATCATTTTGCCTCAACTTTATAAAGATAACCTTCTCTGGTTAATGTACTAGGATTTACTTTCCAGAATGAGAATATGATGACTGTGTACTTTCCCATAATTACTGGAGATGATGATAATGACCAATGTGGGTTTCATGTGCTGCTGAGGAAGATGAACATAAGCTATCCAGAACGTTATGAAATAGAGTGATACTTCATTACTTAAGAACACTACTTGGGTCACCAAAAGCCAGAGGCTAGATAACCAAGAGACCAAGGATAAAATCAAACACTATTGGTTTTAAAAACAAACAATGATATTTTATACTCATAGATCATATTCAGTCATCATCAGAAAAGCTTCTTCCTGCAGTCAACAGGAACAAATACAGAGACCCACAGCTAGGCATTACAGAGAGAGTCCATGAAACACACAGATCTAAATGGGATGTCTCCATCAAATTCTTCTCCTCAGAGCTCATGGAGCCCCAGGCGAAAGGAGGCAGAAGGAGTTGGGCTGACAGAGAGGACTGAAGACATCAGGAGAACAAGGTCCTCTAGAACAACTGAACAAAGCTCACATAAATCAGAACTGAAGTACCAAGTTCACGGCTGACGTGGGTCTGCACCAGGTCCTCTGCATATAGTATAGCTTTCAGCTTCATATTTATATGGGACTCATTAGAATGGCATACAAATGAGGAAGTCTCTTATTCTTCTGCCTGTTCTTGTGGCTTTTTCTTCTGTTTGGTTGCCTGGTCCTGCCTCAATGTGATGGTTTTTATTTTGTCTTATATTTTATTTTGTCATATGTTGCTGTTGTGTCTTAGAAGCTTGTTCTTTTCTCTTAAGAAATCAAAATGGAGTGGATCTAGGAGGGCAGGTGGGGAAGAATCAGGAGCAGTAAAAAGTAAAAAAGGGAAAAAAAGTAAAAAGAGGGAAAAACTTAAAACAGGATACATTGTAGGAGAAAAACATCTATTTTTAATAAAAAGTCAATCAAATGAAAGAATTAAGAGTACTTGGTACTCAGTCCTGATGACTTAACATTTCATTACCCACCTAAAGAATCTGTTGTGATCTCAAGGATACCTACAACCTCAGTAGTTTGTGGGAGACAGACATTAAGATTGCTGGGACTTTCTGGCTGCTAGCCTTTTAGAAAACCACGAGCTTTGGTTCATGGAGAGACAATACTTCAAAGAAATAAGAAGGGTGATAAAGAAGGATCTCCAAGGTCATCTTCTGGTCTCCACAAGTGTGTACTCACGTATGCGCACACACACAGTTGCTCACCACTACACACACACCTATCACACATACCTCTCTCACTCCTTCCCCACCCCCACAAAAACATGTATATATACACACACACATACACACTCAGACATACACACAAAAATAAAAAGCTTAACATAATAATTTCTTTATTTATGGCCATATTCCAATTCCATGCTCTTATTTAAAAAGTCTCCAGGTAAGAGTCCAAAAAAACCAAAATAATTTAATAGAAAATTTTTGAAGCTTACATCTACTTCTAGTGGCTGAAGTGTTTTACCTTAATGACGTGATTTGCTTAGCTTTGTGTAAATCAGTTTTAGATCTGTATGGTGATCATATTTTAACACTTAAATCAAGAAATGACATCTTTAAATAAACAAAAATTCCCACTCCTGTAGAGTATTTATTATATGTGTTTTTATCAAGACCTGGGTACTAGTCAACATGTTGGTCTCAGGAGGTAAATGCTATAAACTGGGACACATAAATCACATAAAAATATCACACACACACACACACACACACACACACACACATTTACCATGTGCATCATTGCCCAAGAAGGTTCCATGGGTGGAAGACAAACCACTAAAAACTGATGTTACAAAAGCAGTAAGCCACCATGTGGGTGCTGGGACCCAAACCAGCTTCTCAGCAAGAACGGGGAATTCTTTTAACCCCTGAGCCATCTCTAGTACCAGATAAGTAATTTTTTAAATGGAGGAATTTTAACGCTGAGCCTAGCTTTCTTTCATTTCATTCATTATATATATTCATAATTATTCTTTATCTTCAAGCATATTGTGTTTCAAATTGTTCATGCACATTAGCAGCGAGCAAAACAAAATTTAAAATTATTTTTATTCCATACTACCGCATGCTTTTATTTTTATGTTCTATAAACAAAAAACAGCTGCAAATAAAAATGCAGAACTTCAGAAACTCCATGATAAGTTGAATGCACCATTTCCTGTGTTCCCGACTATGGAATAGAGGCAGCACTGCTTTCAGCTTCTGTTCATAGGAAGTAACTTAGCCTATAAGGTGCAGTGGCATAGAGTTTTAGTTTGAGGCTTTATTTAATATCCTAATGCTTCCATTTGCCTCCTGCCCCATAGTTATACATTAGGCTGACTTTCAATTTGCTATTTCTGCTATTCTAACCATCCTCTGGCAAATGCCTTATCAAAGCCATTTTTTCCCCCGAGACACTGTTTTTATAGGAGACTTCCAAGAAACAAGTTGTAATACCTTTCGAAGAATGCTGTTTTTCCCCAGATATAGCAAGAAGAATTCTCATTTTACAAAGTTTGTGAGAGATTGACTTCATATTCAATGTTAGAATTTTTAATCTACAAACTAGTAGATTTTTTTGCATTCACTTTAAATTTCTGAAAATTCTATTAAAAATTTCTATAAGAAGACAATACCTTCCTTGGTCTTATCTATGCTAGCACATAAATGTATTTTGTTCATTTTTTTTCTTGAGTAATTATGACAGATTTTAAGTAATATCAGTCAGGGTCTAGAGTTATTCAGAACATATTCCTTGGTGTCCATTTACTTCAAAGTATATCTCTAAATCTGTGTGTTTCACAAATAATCTTTTAGTGAAATATTAAGTAAAGATAATGTGATGTAAAATATCAATATTTTTATAATAATTTAACTAAAACATGACTTTAAAGTAGATTATTCAATGAGTAGTTTAAAAATAGGACGTAATTCAGTTTGAAATACAATGATATAATTTTTTTAGCCAAAGAATACTTAAAGAACATATATTATATATATTCTTCACACATTCATGTATGCATGTATCCATACATGTACATATATATCAATCTAGATATAGATATATAGAGAGATAGAGGTAGGTGATATAGATACTGATGATATAAATATAGATATACATATACATCCATGAATCTATCATTTTTACATTGCATGTTAGTGCTAGTGTAGACAGCAGTGGCTGTATATAGGCAGAGCAATGTCACTTGCCATACCATATACCAAAACTACAACAATAGCTTATATTGGGTACTTATGCCTTTTTACAGTTATATACTTTAGTAATTTTATGAGCATAATTATTATTCTCATTTTACTAGCTTAAAAATTGAGATTGATGGTTCAATGTTTAAGTGTTTGCCTATCATTCAGAAAGTCCTGTATTTGATGCCCAGCACAAATGGTTCCCCCTATAATCTCAGAACTTATAATAAAGTTATAAACTTGGGACAAGGTTCAGAACACACACACACACCACACACATATATCTATATCCAATTGAAGTGGTGGAATGTGTTGTCTTTAAAATTCTGCCTTGGAGTATAATGAAGAAGTGGTTAGCAAATTAGTTACTGAGCTAAGGTGGCAAACAAGAAGATACTGAACAGCTGTCAAAGCATGTGATCCTTCAGGGAACAGAATTAGAAAGCATAGAGGAGAGGAGCTGATTTAAGCAGGACAATGTTCTTCATAGACTTACTTCCTCCACATCACACAGGGCCAGGGCAGGGATGTGCTGGGAAGTCAGACAGAGAAAGCCAATCTAAGGACAACAGACCACCTCCTGGAAGAACAGCAGTAAGATAACAGGTTGCCCAGGAAACCTGCAGCAGGACCATAAGCCACCTCAAAAAGTAGAAGAAAGGGAGACAGTGTCTCCAGAAGCTGAAGATTACTCAAATTTGAGAAGCAGAAACCAGATAAAACAAACCAACCAGCTAAATAGAACCAAGCAGAAACCAGATAAAACAAGGAACCAGCTAAATAGATAACAGAAATAAAAACATAAAAACCAAGTCAAAGTGAAGATTTTTCTCATTTCCACAGTGCTACTTGCTTACCAACAGTTTTCTATTGAGAAATGGAAATCTTAACATCATTTCCATTCCTTATTTTAGCTTAGCATATTTGTCTTGCAAGGCCCAGGTTATCAAGGCTGAGCCCCAAGCCCACAGAACTCTAAGGAGGCAGTGGAGGCTTCAGGATGAGGGTCTAGCTAGAAGAAACTAGACCAATAGCAGTGTATTCTGGAAGAGGATATTGGGACTCTGGGCTTTTTTGTTGTGCTCTTTGTTGCTAGACTTCATGAGATGAGTATCACTGGTCCACTGTGTGGGACCCCATTGGTGAACTGTCTGAGCTGCAACAGGTCATAGTGATCAAGACTGAATTTACTGACCCTTGAGCCATGGAGATATAAAGCACAGCTCTCAGCTCCAGGGGACTGTGGTGGGGGTGGCACAGCTTATTCTGGGTTCAGTACTAGTGACTCTGGCTCAGGAACATGGCTTTAGTTTGTAGGAAACACCAAGTTCTAGCACGGAAATTGTTACATGGACATTTTTGTTACAGAAAAAAGGAAGGTCATTGGTGAGGACATCAGTTGGCGGGTACAGTAAAAAGGGAAGCTCTGTTTTAGTCTGTAGATGCCATATGATAACACATTCTGGGATTGGTAGATCTGTGGAAGCTAGTCTACTGAATTAATACATTTAAAAATATTTTACCTCTAGTCCACAGTATGTTAGGTCAAATCCAGAGGTAGATGGCAAGGCTAAACCACAGAACCATTGTTAGCTTAAGATAATTTTGGCTCTTTATTTGCAGCATGTCCACAGTATGACATTCCAATGAATCAGTCTGTCTACAAAATCTTCAGCACAGCTGTGACTTTTCCAGGGAACCTCTGACTACAGCTGCATTATTTTTCGTTGTTGTTATAATGTATATTTTGCTATAATGATATAAAACTAGCACATACCTCTAATTCTAGTTCATTATACTCAATTATTCAATCCCAGAATAGCCCCAAAGGAGTTTTAAAAATGCAAAAACCTTATTAACTGATGTTTACCATATATTTATTGTTCTTTCTGAGAAAACCGCATCAACAAAATAAAAAGTCAAATTAAATTTTAGAATCTTTCTACCAGTTTGGTGATGACATTCAATTTTAATACATTTGTTTGTTTGCCATGTTCAGCAAACAGTGTTTTGCTGCAGGCCATCATTACCTCTGGCTCTGGTAACCTGTCAATTGCCTCTCATATAGATGTAGATGTAGATATGTCACTTTGTGAAGAGGCTATACCTTTATTTCCACAGGGATAAGAGAGAGGTTGTGGATTAGTTCTAGGGTGATATGGGTCAGGTTTGATTGAAGAAGACCAGATTATTTCAAATTCCACCCATTTATCTGCAAACTATCTAATTACATTTTTCCTTAACAATATTCAATTTGCAAATGTTTAATTGACAGTTTTTGTGTATGTTCATCAGTGAACTGGTCTATGATTATCTTTTCTTTTTGTTTTGGTATTAGGATATCATTACCCTTGTAAAATTAGTTTGAAGATTTTCTTCCATTTTGGTTGTTATAGAAAATTTTGAGAACTATTGCTTGCTGTTTGTACTTCTATTAAGGTCTGATTAATTGTGGTGGAAATGTTCTCTGTATTCTGTAAATAAAGTAACTGGTTTGGCCTATGCACAGCACCGTAGAAGTAGGTGGAGAATCAGAGGACAGGCAGGTAGGAGAAGGGCAGAGTTAGTCAGTCTCCATCCGACCCCCGAAGCAGAATCATGTAAGGAACACAGGTGAGCCACAGGCCGTGCCACGTGGCACGTGGCAGACAAATTAATAGAAATGGGTTGAATTAATATGAAAAAGCTAACTAGTAATGTGCTTGAGACATGGGCCAAACAGTGTAAAGTATATAAGTGTCTGATTCATTTCTTTGGGGGACAAAAGCCGCACGGACCAGGTTCCAAACCTCAGGCCCAAACGGGCCCAGGAAACTTACTACAACAATTAATTTTGTCCTAAGTTTTGGTCCTGGACATATTTCATTGGGAGAAGTTTTAATTACTTCTTCCATGTTGGTTGTTATAGGTCTGTTTAAATTATTAATGTCATCTTGCTTCTTGGTTTAACTTTGGTGGGTCATATGCATCTAAACATTTATCTGTCTTTATCATGTTTTCCAATTTAGTGTTATATAAATTTTTAAATATGCTCTTATGATTACCTGAATTTCCTGAGTTTCTCTCCTTAGAGACTTGGGTATGTCATGCTTTCATTTCCATTCTGTTCTTAGATTTTTAAATGTTTCTTTATTGTTTTTGTCACTGACACATGTCAGTCATTTGCTGTTTAGTCTCTATGAGTTGGTATACCTTCTGCAGTTTCTATTGCTGTTCATATCCATATTTCTTCCCTTGTTCAACAAACTACAGAATGCTATTTAAATTTCACCATAACTATTGAAAGATGCTGTCTAGGAGGATCCTCCTACTCTTTTTGAGTTGTTTGTACATAGTTATAACAATGGCCTTTAATTCTTTGCTGGAAGATTCTCCAGGTCATGCTCACAGGATCCTTAATTACAGGGCCAGTAATTTGGGGAAGGAGAGGACAAGTTGTCTGTTTATTCTTGTTACTTTTGCTTCTGAGATGTGATCGACAAACATGAAGTAGTTTATAAATTGGGTCATTTTCCTTCCTAGCAACATCTTTCTTCTCCCTGTGGAGGTGCATAGAGTCTTCAGGAGAGGATTGCAACATAAGAGGACTGAAATCTTGCTTTTTTAGTGGAGCTGGCACTAAGAGATGCAGGTCCTATCAGAGCTCTTGTTTTTTTTTGGGGGGGGGGGTAGGGGCAACAACTGTCTGTACAAACAGACACTATCCAAGAGTAAGTATTCCCTCTGCTGGTCCTCTTTTCTGATACCTTCTCTTGTGACCCTCCTACTCTGCCCAAACTTGAGTAAGCTCAATTGGTGTCTGTGGGCAGGAGATCTTAGGAAGCTGTGTGAACAGTCAGGTGACTTCTGGTATCAGAAGGAGCAGGACCTACCTAGAAGCACTGGGAAGTCCCACTCCAAAAATGTAGGTTTGAAGGAGAGACTTAGTCTAAGGTGTAGAGATGGGAGATCCCAAGAAATCCAGGAAGTCTGACAACAGTTGGAAACATGATCCTGGAGGAACAAGGAGGCCTATCCTATAGAGCAGATCAATGTCTTTCCAGTGCTGAAGAAGAAGAAGAAGAAGAAGAAGAAGAAGAAGAAGAAGAAGAAGAAGAAGAAGAAGGATTTGCAGAGGAAATAGACTGCTGAACTGCTTATGGGGTAAAAAGGACTAGTTCTATCTGATGACTAGGAAAGGGAGATCCCAGAAGAGCTAAGTGGGGCTGCCTGAGGTGTAAATAGTATCAAATCCATTTGTCAGTACTGGGAAGAAAATTCTGGTGGAACCAACATCATTATTTGTGTAAAAATAAATAAACAATATTCAATTCAGTATACTAAATTTCTTTCATTCTTAGGATATGGTAAAATTGTGTGTGTGTGTGTGTGTGTGTGTATGAATTGACATGACCCTGGTTTCTCAGGAAAACCAGCCATGGTTCATAATCATTGAACCATGATTATGGTAGCCATCTCTGTAGCCCTGTAGACTATATTAAAAAACAAAAACAACAGTTTATTTATTTAAAAATTTATATAGAAATATAATTAACAAACATATATACAATTATTTTCAAATAATTTTCTTCAGTTGGGGAAATGATGTGATAGTTAGATGTGCTTCCCTATCCTCCAGAGGACTGAAGCTAAGTTTCCAGAACTCACATCTCACAGTTCACAACTGCCTATAACTCTAGCTCCCAGGAATCTGATATTTTTTGCTGATCTCTATAGGAACACACAAGTAGCATATGGTAGACAAACACACACACACAACACACTCAAAAGCATGTGCACATGCACATCAATACACATATATATATATATGTTCCAAAAAATTTCAAATAATTTCTTATCATTTATTATTAGTGGATATTTTGCTTGTACATATATAATATAATATAATATAATATAATATAATATAATATATAGTCAAGGTCAACTTAAATTTTCCTGGATGAGACGTGGTTGTAATTGGAAGAATGTTAAGACTCTTGGGTGTATAGGAAAATTTTCCTTATTTTTAGCACCTGTATCAATATACCAGTATGTTCAGGAAGCAGATGATTTTAACATTGTATTTTATGTTATGTGTATGGGTGTTTTGTCTGCATATGTGGCTGTGCACCACCTTCATGCAGCTCCAGCATAGGTCAAAACAGGGCATCAGACCATGTGAGTGGGATTTAGCTAGAAGTAGTTGTGAGCTATGTCATGGTTGCTCGAAATTGATCTTGGGTTCTCTCAAAGAATAATCATAGCACTTAATCAATTGCAGTGTCTTTGCAACCCCATTAACCATATTTAAAAATCAACAACAATGCAATTTAACAATTTGCCATTTATTTACTTTGCAGTATTAGAGATAGTGTCTAAGATCTCTTGAATACTTGGCATGTCTCTATCATTAACACACCCAGATCTTGTGTGACTTGGTGGGAAGGCTTGTCTACTGTAGTTCAGATCCTTGGATTTATCCCCAACATACCAAGATGTTTTTGCAAAATGTCTCTTAAAAATTTGAAAATTTAAGAATCTATAATGATGGAGAAGCTAATGAAAATGTTCTCTCTTAAAATCAAGGAACAGAGAAACAAATGTCTATTTTACAAGGCTTGACATATAAATGGACCAAACAGAACTATTACATTGACAATATTTTCACAGCTGGGAAAAGTACTAAAATATAAATGTCTAATGTAATGGTTATAAAAAATTATCTTCAAACCACTACAAAACTGCCGAAAGCAAATTACTTCCCCTCTAAATTATACTGCACAGGGGTTTAAAAATTTGATATGAGCTTGTAGGACTGACCTCCTTCTCTGCTTCTTTTGTCTCTTAGATTTTATAGTATATTTATGTATCCTGGATCTTTAGTATCTCAGGACTGAAATAAGAACTTTGCTTTTTTGTACTAAATGAATGTATAAACAAAACATATAAAACTTCTTCTTGAGTGGAATGAAGTATATAATTCAATGTTTTTCCTTTCCAGTAATTTTCCCTTGGTCTTACAGAAGAGTAATAGAAAAATCTTTAGATTTTAACTGAGAACAAAAAGCCTAGAATTGTTGTTTCATAAACTACTCAGTCAGAGATGTGTTTGTATAATAACAGGTTTCTGGTCCAGCCTTGTCCCAATGTTTGAACCCACTCATAATCTCACTGCCGATTAGCACTAAATAACCACACAAAGGCTTGGCGTATAGTTTAGACATATTGCTAACTAACTCCTACATCTTAATTCAACCCATTTCCATTCATCAGTCTTGCCATGTGGCCTGTGGCTTACCTGTGTTACTTTACATATTGATTCTTGGGCGGCTGGATGGTGTCTCCCTTGACTGCCCTCCTTCCCCTATGCTTGCATTTTCCCACCTACTTCTAAGATGCCTGCCATAGGCCATGACAGTTTTTTTTTTTTAATTAAGGAATGATATTCACAGCATACAAAAAGATATCACACATCACTTCCCCTTTTCTATCTAATCGAAAAGGTTGGTTTCAAATTCCACATAGCAAAATTACATGTAACAAAACAGCTATCAAGCAACAATTATAGTTACAATATTTAGTCTACTTAAATTTAGCAAGTCTAAAGTTTTATATCTAATATACCTTTTCTAATAACCAAAGAAAATTACCCTTATAACTATCTAATCTTCAGCTACATCAAAGACAACAGAAGGATATAATATTACTTGAGTAAACAGGAAATATAAATAACTTCCAAAATCTAGAAATGACAAAGATTATATCTGACTATCTGGATAGTTACCCAAAGTCCTTTGTAATGTGATGGGGCATCCATCTTTATCCTACAGGCCTACAGTCTCTGTCAGACCTTTCAGTGAAGCAGGAAATTTGAAGGACTACTTTGCCCATTATGGCATAGTTCGTCAATCGCTTTTTCTTTTGTTCTGAAGGATGTCTGACAGTTACTTTCTGTGAAGAAGAACCTGAAGGACCATCTCAGCTTGTTCTACCAAAATTCAGAGGTCACTTTTTTATGAAACCTGCATATCCAGCTTATACAGAATACTGTCAAGCAGTCAAAGCAAGAACAATTTCATATCCAGTGGCTAACTGTTGTCACAAAGTAAATTCCATATGGAGTTTCTTCAATGTCCATCATTTTCTTAAAATAGATTGGTGCTACCAGAAGCAAACCTGTCTCACTGTCCAGAAAAGTCTAAGTTTTTAAACTATTTTAAATGCTATATTCTGTAGGTGGAGAGAGAAAGGTGAATGTTGGGTTTTTTATACTATAATAATATTAATTTGCATGCTGCCATGCTCGATTTTACAAGAGAATAGAGAAAGCATTGACATCAGTGAAATATAAAGCTAAAAACCATAAGCTAGCATATGTTAAAATGTTTCTTGAGATTAATAAAAAACCAACTTTTTACTAAAAATCAAGGTAGTTTATTTTCTTTACTTAGTTATTTCACATTTGGTCATGTAACAGCATATTTTATTCCCTCTAACCCCAATTTTCTATTTCCTTCCTGCTTCCAACCCCCCATCTCTGTCATATTTATAGCTTTAGTTTGCTTAATGTCCCACAGAATTTAGCCAGGGTCTAAATTGACATGCTCCTGAATTTGAACTAACCATCAGAGAGCATGGTGGACTTCCCCATAGGCACAAGTTGAAGCCATGTTTCCCCCTATTCTAGGATTGGTTGGTTGCCAACAGATCAGTGACATGAAGTGTGTCTACGTGTGTATGATCTTGAGATTAATATCCAAGTCCTAAATGATGGTTTTTTGTCTTAATAATATTTTCCTCCAACATTTTCAAACTTATTTTTGTAATGCTCTTAAAAATCTCTTGTACATTCCACAAAATAGTGTTTATAATCAAATATTAAAAATTAAATAGTACTGTGGCTCTGAACCTTTGCTTTGTTCTATCAAAAGATATGATAACATCATCTTCAGTTCACTTCTAGTCACTTGAATCACCCTCTGTGTGCCATAGGAGTTCAATACTTCTTGTCTGTTTATTGTTCCTTGCATGGGAGCTCTTTAAGCCACAGGCATTTCTCATCCATCATTGTTCTTCAGTAACTTTCACAGTTACCGACACAGTGGGTGTATCTGATGCTTTTTACCTAGTCAAGATCTGCGGAATAGTAAATAAAAGCTTGATTACTTATTTACACAGATAGCAAATAGTAATGAGAATTTCTGGCAAGATGACCAGACACATATCCACCTTCTGTTGGCTTCCTGCTGTCTCTGGTTTTTTTAGTATTTAATTTTGCAATGAATAAAGGAGAAGGACTAGCTTGCATAAATATGTTGGACATAAGAAAGACCTACTCTGTACTTAATAAAGTATCCAGTACACTGTTGGTCACATGAGGCTGCTCAATTTATTTGTCATTTTTCATACTCTTCGAAAATAATTATTTTCAATGAATCTTCTTAAATAAATGAGTATTTCAATGAATGGGGAGGAAACATACTGCAACATAAGCTGAATGTCTGGTCAGTCTTATCCAGAGGAATTTTAGAGTTAAGAATTTACACTGCTGTATAGCCACTGGATAAGCCAACCATGCTTCCACAAAAGGCCACCGATGTATGAATAATACAAACTGGATCTGATGAATAAAAAAAGGCCACAAAATCTGATACAAAGGAGATATATCAGGGAGAAAGATGGTGAAAACGTTATAAAACCATTATATGAAATTCTCAAGTATCTAATAATAATAATAAACCTCACACATTCCTTCCAAAGAAATTGTACTGCTGCATTCATCATCATCATCATCATCATCTAATTGTGTTCATCAATGCATTACCATTCTACTTCTTGATGGTAATAAACAAAGTGAGTAGCATTCTCTCGTGAGAGGTAAGTAGTAGGTGAGATAGAGGCAGGAGGGAGAGAAGAGTTGAGAGAGAAAAGGAGGAAGGGGTGTAAAGAAGAATTCATTATTTTCTACAGTTTCTACAGTGTGGGACTTATACCAACAACAGTCATGTTATTTGATATACTAAATTTTTCTGCTAATTTAAGTAAGTGTATCACATCATTGACAAGCAACCTTTGAAAGTGCTGTGGTTATTTATATCTAAGTGAAAGGAAGTAGAGACAGGGCTCTCCTGAAATAACTAAAGCAAAGTCTGATTGAGTGAAAAGCCAGGTTAGGTGTTATATTCCACTTGGCTGCTTCTATCTTGCACACTGTATATCCCAGGGTTTGCATATACTCACGTGGTTAAGTGGATGTTTTACGGCTGAACTGTCTTAAGTTCAGCTAAAACATATTACAGCTCTCTATTGGGGAGGTAATGTGACTCATTTATTGTGTTTAATTATTTGAGCATTGAAACTTTAATTTTACATAAATAATATTCCATAAAGCATATTTTAGGAAAGGCTCCCATAGAGATGTAAAAATATCCACTCCTTTCATTCTAAGAAGTAACCAACTATCCACAGAGAACAGGCTGAGCATATTTGGTAGCAATGTTCCTGACAGCCTGGTTATGTATTCTGGAAGTGAATATGAGTGTGAACAGAACATTTCATTCAAGCCATTCACCAAAGCCCATGCGCAGTATAACTAGTGTCCTTAGAAAAATGAATCACTTCTTTATACATTATAGTTACCCTTTCAGAACATTAGCAAATTATTTCTTCCATTATTGGCTTTGTGTAACTTCACAGAATATTTTATAGTTATATTAATATATACATGGCTTTCTTACTTTCACTCAAAAAGTCCATTAGGAAATTTTTATCCCCATTTCATTGAAGGAAAAATTGAGATTTAAAAACACAATTTTGTGTTTAACTTCTCTTGGTTTCACATAGATGAGGAATGGATAAGAGCACCTTGGGATGTTTAACTTATCAACATGAGTTTCTCCATGTCAAGCATGGCCTTCTCACTTTACAAGTGGGTAGAGAGCATGGCATGGAATTTTCTTCCTCTTACAGCTCAATGTAACAATGAGAGGAGGTTCCAACTGCTGTATCAACATTTCTCTTTCCAATACTGTTTTTTGCTTCATTTTTCCTACATTCTGGTCCATGTTTAAATTCTCTTATATTTACCAGGACGATGTTATTTTCAAATATATTTCTATTTTATCTGGTTCTTCTGAACCCACACTGGGATGTCTACCTATGAGGTCTCCATGGCATGACTAGACAGTTTCTTGCAGTGCCTGAGAGATGTCTGGTTTTTCTTTTTCACAGGTCGACTGTTAAATTTGTGCTGTCCATTTATCAGAGATGCTCTAAATGGCACTAAAGCTGACAGAGAACAAGCAGAAGCTGACAGCTTCACTCCAGTTACAGCTGATTAAAGGCTGCTGAGGCCTGAGGGCCCAGTTCTAAACGAGGACCACTCAAACTCAACCAGAACAATTTCAGCATGAATCTTTTACGCCAGTTACAATGGAAATGTATGACTCTTCCCCCACTTAAGGAGGCTGTGGAGAATGAGGTTCAGAAATAAACTAGATAAGAATTGCATAGCTTGTTTTGAAAATAAAATAAATACAAACACTAATGGAGCCAAGTGTACAGGTGTTCTGTGTAAAAAGAGACAGTGTATGAACCTCCAGACATGCCTGCATTTCTAATGATGTTCTTAATGGTTATTACAAACTATTATAATGCTAAGTAATTGGCACACAAGAATACATAATAATAATAGACCTCAAATTTGCATAGCACCTTTAAAATCCCAAAATGTTTTCACATCTGTTTTCTTACTCAATACAAGGTGAGAATAGGAATCAGTATCCCAATCTTATATGTGATAAATTAGAATACCTCAAGTTTTGACGAATCTGACCATGTTTAATGAGTTGTTACACAGCAAGGTTGATATTGATTCATTTCAACTTTCCGTAGACATTCTTATGCAAATCTGATGGCCAGATTTGATAATTATAGCTGTTTGCTGCAGAATCTATACAAAGACATTCACTTTGCTTATCACTTCCTGTGTAAAAATAATGATCTGTTTATGAGTTTACAACTATCACATATTTCCTGCTACTTGCCAATAGGGACTATGAACTGTTTCTGGCTTTCTCCTCTTGCTCTCCTGGTATCAGCATGTATAAAAAGCTGTTCAAGGAAACTGGAATGATGTATTAACTTAAAAAGAAGATACATCTTGTAAATATGATTGTGCAAAATAAAATAATTAGATTGCTTTAATAAACTGACAAATGATTCAGAGAAGATTACTCAGAAAGTGATGGTAACTTTTAGAATGGGAGAATATTTGAATACCTGTACTTGATTTAATAGCCAGAATCTCTAATGAATGGAAAGTACAGCAGGAAAAGGTGACAATAAAAAGCAAAGAACTTGAACAGACATTTATCTAAAGAAGATACAGGGATGTTCACTTAACACTGGATTAACCTACACCATAAGTTACCAGGCAAATGTAAAAGAAGATTGTAGTGTGATGGGTTTCACATAGGCCAAGGTAGTTAATTTGAAACAAGACAACAGTGATAAAGCAACAAAAGTTAGAATGTTAAGAAAAATGGAACTACATTGGTGGTAGGAATGTAAAACCAAACATATAGAAAGCACAAGTAGTTTCTTCAGAGGCTAGGAATGGAAATAACATGTAAACCTCCACATCTACATGTGAACTCATGAGTGTGAAAGCAGGGATTCCAAAAAATGTTTATATATTTGTTAGCCACTGTTGACTGCTTCATTATCGACAATAAACCAACAAAGTGAAAATGACCTAGGTATCTGTCTACAGATAAATGGGAAAATAAAATGAGCAATACACGCAGTAAAATAGTATCACGCCTTAGAAAGATTAAAATCACAGTGCATGCAATGACAGGTGACTATAGAAAACATACTTAGTGACATGAGCCAGATACAAAGAAGCAAAAATTACTGTGACAGCCACTTAAATGAAAAATCTAGAAGAGAATCAGTACAATCTCATTCTCCCTCACTTCCTGCCCCTCCCCCGCCATCTTTTTTATTGTTGGGTACCAAATGTTGGTCCTCATGTAGCATAAGCATTGCTATGACACCACACTGAAGCTATGGACCCTAAGATAAAAGGTGGCTCAGGTGTCCCAGGGGTATAAGAGTGAGAAGAATGTGTCCCTTATTTCTTCTTCAGCTCTTCTATCTTTAGCGTATAGAAGGGCTACTGATTTCTTTGAGTTTATCTTGTATCCTGCTACATTGCTGAAGGTGTTTATCAGCTGTAGCAGTTCTTTGGAAGAATTTTGTGGGTCACTTATGTATACAATCATATCATCTGCAAATAGAGATAGCTTCACTTCTTCTTTTC
>PVIH01014719.1:0-37023 GCA_004025045.1 Sigmodon hispidus
AATATATAAAAAATATCATCTGCCATGACCAAGTAGGCTTCATCCCAGATATGAAGGGCTGGTTTAACATATGAAAAACCGTAAATGTTATCCATCATATAAACAAACTAAAGGAATAAAACCACATGATCATATCATTAAAAGCTGAAAAAGCAGTTGACAAAATCCAACACTCCTTTATGATAAAAGCTCTGGAGAGATCAGGAATACATGGAGAATATCTAAATATAATCAAGGCAATTTACAAAAAGCCAACAGCCAGCTTCAAACTTAATGGAGAATATTTCAAAGGAATCCCACTAAAATCAGTAACTAGACAAGGATGTCCTTTCTCCCCTTAACTAGTCAATATAGTTCTCTAAGTTTTACCTAAAGCAGTAAGAGATCAAAAGAAGATTAAGGGGATACAAATTGGAAAAGAAGAGGTGAAACTATCTCTGTTTGCAGATGATATGACTGTATACATTAGTGACACACAAAATTCTTCCAAGGAACTTCTATGGGTGATAAACACCTTCTCAATGTAGAAGGATACAAGATTAACTCAACGAAATTAGTAGCCCTTCTATACACTAAAGACAGAAGGGCTTAAAATGAAATAAGGGAAACATTACCCTTTATAATAGCTGCAAATAGCATTAAATACCTTGGAGAAACTATCACCAAAGAAGTAACAGATCTAATTGACAAAAATTTTAAATCACTGAAGCAAAAAATTGAACATGATATCAGAAATGAAAAGCTCTCCCATGTTCCTGGGTATGTAGGATCAACATAGTAAAAATGGCAATTGTACCAGAGGCAATCTACAGATTCAATGCACTGCCCATCAAAATCCTAACACAGTACTTTTTGGACCTTCAAAGAACAATAATCAATTTCATCTGGAATAACAGCAAAGCCAAGATTGACAAAAAAATTTTGCTCAACAAAAGAACCTCAGAGGGCATCACCATCCCTGACTTCAAGTTATACTATAGAGCTACAATAATAAAAATGGCCTGGTACTGGTATAAAAACAGACTTGTGGTTCAATATAATAGAATTACGGATCCAGACATTAACCCAAAAATCTTTGAACACCTGATCTTCGACAAAGAGGCCAAAAATTTTCAATGAAAAGAGAGAGTATCATTAACAAATGGTGTTGGCATAGCTGGATGGTAGTGTGTAGAAAAAGACAAATAGATCCAAGCCTGTCACACTGCACAAAACTCAAATCCAAGTGGATCAAAGACCTCACCAAAAACCCAGCCACTTTGAACTTGATAAAAAAGAAAGTGGGAAATATCCTCCAATAAATTGGTACAGGTGGTCACTTCCTAAATATAACACCAGTGGCATAGACACTAAGAACAACAATCAATAAGTGGGATCTCCTGAAGCTGTGAAGCTTCTGTAAAGTCAAGAACAATGTCAATAGGTCAAAGTGACAGCCTACAGAATGGGAAAATATTTTCACCAACCCTACAAGTGATAGAGGACTGATCTCTAAGATATATAAAGAACTGAAGAATCTAGAGTCCAAAACATTGAATAACCCAATCAAAAAATGGAGTTCAGATCTAAAAAGGGAATTCTTAGCAAAATTACAAATGGTCGAAAAGCACCTGAAAAAATTCTCATCTCTTTTAGCCATCGGAGAAATGCCAATCAAAACAACTTTGAGATACCACCTGACACATGTTAGATTGGATAAGATAAAAGACAAAGAGGACAGGCTATGCCAAAGAGGATGCAGAACTCCTCCATTGTTGGTGGGAGTGTAACTGGAATGCCATATGGTGGTTTCTCAAAAAATTGAGAATCAAACTCCCCAAGGACCCAGCAATACCACGTCTGGGTGTATACCCTAAAGATGCACAGTCACACTCTAAAGGCATTAGCTCAACTATGTTCATAGCAACATTATTTGTAATAACATGAACCTGGAAAAAACCTAGATGCCCCTCAACCGAAGAATGGATTAACAAACTGTGGTACATCTACACAATAGAGTACTACTCAGCAGTGAGAAAAAATGATACCCTAAAATTTGCAGGTAAATGGATGGATTTGGAGAATATCCTCCTGAGCGAGGTATCACAAACCCAGGAAGATAAGCAGGGGACGTACTCACTCATTAGTGGACACTAAACAAACACACAGACAAGCAAACAAACAAACAAAAAAAGCAAAGCATGCCCAAGCTACAAACCACAACCACTGAAGAGCTTGGGATCAGAAACACCTTGGACTGACTCCTTTGATCCCACTCCCCCTATAGGAACACCTGACACAGTCTTGATGTTGGGGGGAGAAAACTGGAATTTCCCGGAGTGGAGGCTGAACTAAGTAATATTGGGACTGTGGGACCTTGGGACCACCTGCCCATGGGGGAGATAGGGAGATGTGGAGAAGAGAGAATGACCTGATATGGTGGGAGGGTGAAGGGACCATGTATAAGGATATTCAAGGATAGAAAATGTGACTTCTTTATTTATAATAATAAAAAAAAACAAAGAAAAAGAAAAATAGTTTCTGAGACTCAAGTCTTGAGCCCTTAGCTGAAAAAGGTGATCAAATATTCATAGTGTTACCTTCTAAAAATCTATATATTTATGAATTTTGTGTTTGTTATATTAAAAAAATAGTGGGTGCTTCAAAACTGCTATAGAAACCATGTATCCTGACCTGTTGGAAACTTTCAGGAAAAAAAGAGGGGACACATCACACATGAGCCAATGAGGTTTTACTTTATATTTTCAGTCTGGCCAGGGAGGTTTTTTTTTCTTTGATACTTTTTTTTTTATTTATACTAAAATGTAATTATATCTTTTCCATACTTTCTACTTTCATGTGCTTTTAAAATATATTACCACTCTAATTATTATATTATATATTATCATAG
Organism: Sigmodon hispidus; assembly: GCA_004025045.1. Lineage (NCBI taxonomy): Eukaryota > Metazoa > Chordata > Mammalia > Rodentia > Cricetidae > Sigmodon > Sigmodon hispidus. Next base: position 2,891 of record PVIH01014719.1, read on the forward strand.
ATATGGCCTAAACACTGGATCATGGAAAACCTACTCAGGGACCACATTTTAAAAAGTAATTAATCTTCCTCCCCTAGCATAATCAACTGACAGGAGATTCTCAGAAAGGGATAAAAGCTGTAGAACACTTCCCAAATATATGCCTCAATTTGGTACCTTGTGTTTGTACAAGAACAGGAGCTGTGACCGCATGATATTGGCATTTACTAAATGTTTGTGCTGGCAAACTACTTTTTCATTACTTTCATTTATACCCACTGACCAGGGTGGTTCACATCCTCAGTGAGTGAAGATTCTTTTTCAATCAACAGTCAATGCACAGGTACTCAATTGTTCAAAGTGTTGAAGATAAGAGACTGAGTTCCAGGCTCCAAATGTCACATCTTTATCACCATCACCCCTTCATACACATGCACCTCACAAAAGCCAGGAAACATCCTTTTTTTTTAAAAAAAATAGATTCTTCTCTAATTTAATACATTCCAATCACAATTATCCTTTCTTCTACTCCTTCTAGTTCCCCGACACATGCTCTCCCACAGATCTACTCCCACTGGAGAAAACCTCAGGTCTCTATGAGACAACAGCCAAACAGAACAAAACAAGATATAGTAAGACAAGGCAAAAGCCCATATATCAAGGCCAGACTACGCATATCAGTATGAAGAAAAGTCTCAAGAGCAGGAAAATGAATTGAGTTCATTGATATAAAAGGATATGGATCAAGGGGAACACTCCTTCATTGCTGGTGGGAATGTAAACTTGTACAGGCACTTTGGAAAGCAGCATGGCAGTACTTCAGAACCCTGGGAATCAATCTACCTAATGATCCAGCAGTTCCACTATTGGCCATCTACCCAAAGGATGCACACTTTTACCCAAGGGCATTATTAGCTCAACTATGTTTATAGCACCATTACTAATAATAGTCAGTACCTAGAAACAACCTAGATGCTCCTCAACTGAAGAATGCATTAACAAATGATGTACATTTACACAGTGGAGTACTACTCAGCAGAAAAAAAATGACATCCTAAAATTTGCAGGCAAGTGGATGTATTTGAAGAATATCATTCTGAGTGGGGTAACAAAGGCTCAGAAAAATAGGCATGGCATTACTAGATTTTAGAGAAAAAGCCAAAAATATCTAGTCTGCAAACCACAAATTCTGAACAGCTTGTTAACAGAAGGTATTTGAGAGAGACCTTCAGGGATCCCCCATATAAAGGGGAAATAGAGAAGATCTCCTGAGTCAATTGGGATCTTAATGGGGAATGAGCAAGGGGACATGGAAAAAAATCATGAGAGAAAGAGATAGTTGTGAGACAGGAGCAACAGAGAGGAAGAAAAAAAGAAAGAGATATTTTTATAGTATTATAATTAGGAGACATGGAGAGATGGCTGACCCAAACTATTGGGAGCTCACTGACTCTGAAATCAGAGCTGAGATATCTTCTTGGAAAGGAACTAAGCCACCAAATATAGATAACTGTCAAATGGCAGAAGCAGTATGTAGAGCCTCTTACAGTCAAACCAGAATCTATCCTGGGTCCACAAACTGGCTACTGTAAGCCCATGACTATCAGAGAAACATGTTTATCAAACTTGATACTTGGGTGAGGGACTGGGTCCTACCTCAACTGGATATGGCAGACCAAATTGACTCACCAAGGGAGTCCTTGCCCTCTTTGGGAAATGAATGGAAGAATGAGGTGTGAGGAGACAGGGGTAGAACTGGGAAGAGGGCAGTAGTGTTAGGTACAAAAAATTGGTAAATACAAACATTAACTAATTTAAAACCTAATGATAAATAAAAAGAAAATACACAGGTTTCATCCAGAACTTTTATCACACCCTCTGGATCAAGGTAATCATGAAATTAATCAGCTTTTAATAAAAAGAAAGTAATCTTTAGAATTTTATAAGAAAGACTATGTCAACAAAAAAGTTTGGTTTTTCTATTACTGGGCATCAAGCCAAGGAAATTATAAGGAAATGCCCTACTTGTTTTTTTTTACAATCAAACTCCATCATCTTCTGGAAGTAACCCTCATGGTATTCAAAAATTAAATTTTGTTAAATAAATGTGTTTCAGTTTTCAGAGTTTGAAAGATAAAACTATATCCATGATACCAAACATACATTTAGAATTTCACTGGAAAACTGCCTTAAGTTCTGAAAAGGCTGTTTTTATAATTATACATTTGTTAGAAGTTATGTTTATTATAATGATACCTGTACAAATTAAAACTGAAAATTCTCTAGTATGTCTTTAATAAACTAAAACAAGTTTTTACATATTACAACATAAAGTATATTACAGGTATGCCACAGAATCTTACAGGATAAACAGAAATAAAAAGTTCTAATTATACTTTGAAGGCTATGCTCAATAAATAAAAATACCATCAGAGATAGATTACACAATGCTTTATTATCTTGAAGTTTTAAAAATGCTAATGAGAAAAGCAACAGTGGTGGAGACACACTGATACTAGAAAGAACCACTGTATTAAAATAACCTGAATGATTTAAATATATTTTAACCTCAGAATAGAAATGAGAATATGTGTTATGCTAGGTAAGAAGTTTTGCTTTTTTCCCACAGGAAAATAAAAGCTGTGGATGCCATTGAGATTTATAAAGATTGGTTTCAAACAGGCAAGACCTCCTGACACAAGGAAGAATGTAGAACCTTATCCTGAGTCATTATCAACTACCTTATGGTTATAGGGCACCCCTTAATGTGATAGACTTGATTTCCTTGAAAGCAGAATCCTTCACAGGTCAAGCCATTAAAAAAAAGGTATCACAGTGGGACTGGTATTTACCTGAATTTCTTCATGACCAGCATGGAGTAGGAATAGGATCTGTGCCTTCCTTCTCTGAAGAAATACCTCAGTTGCTTATAATCTCCATTTCTAATGTACTTACCCCTTCCCTGAAAGAGTCACCTTTTAAACTGTAGAGAACAACAGAATGTTTACAACATTTGGCTAATGCGTAGATGCATCAACCACTGAAGGAAATAAAACTAAATAAAATGCAGCAGCCTATAGACTGGAGGATGTAATAGCTATTACTGAGGAAGAGACTACTAAATCAGCACAACATGTTGAATTAATAGCAGCGCGGTTGGCTGTAGACCAACAGCTAAAAATGGCAAGGAAAAAATAATTTTTTCATCAAAATGGAAAACTACTAACTGCCAGTTAAATGACAAAGATATCTGGTCATGGGAGGTATGAGCGAAAATAACAAAGGTAATGGAAAGTTAGCAAAGACATTAAATTGTATATAGCTCTATTGGAAAGACAGACAAAATATCTGAAAATAGTAAAATAGTGAACATTTTGACATCATGGTTAATTAAGACTAAAATACTAAAATTCTTCAGGGAACAAATTCAGGATAAATCAACAAGTATAATAGATTATACATTTGGAAAGCTTGAAAGTTTATCTAAATATTAAACTTGTGGGGAACCAAATTAAACCATGAATATAGTTATGAGTACAAATATTATAAAAATCCATAACCAGGATGTGGTTCACATCTGTAATCCCAGCACCTGAGAGACACGCACAACATTAATCCCAAAATTTGGCAAGCATAAATAGGCACATAAGAATTTTCATGCTTAAAATTTAAATGCCACTTGCAAAAGGCAGACTGAAATTCAAAGTGAATTTTCCTTGAGATCTAAAAATATACTTAAACCTTGAATATATATAAAGAAATAGAAAATATAAGTATATTTATTCAATATACTAAGTATAATTACTTTTAAATTTTCTGTTGTCAAAAGTCATTTTGTCCTAGGAAAGTTATAACTTGCCAAAAAAAATAGAAAAGAAACCCCTAGAGTTCATTTATTTTAACTTCCTTTTTTATTATGAATGAAGTCATACTTTTGATCCATGTATACTCTTGTTCAAACTCCCTTCTCCCTCCTGCCACTTCCAGTCACTCTTTCTTCTCCACATCACTTTATCTCCTACCCAGCAAGTGCAGGAGATCCCAAGGTCCCGATATGGTTCAGCATCCACTCCCAGCAGATCCTCTTTCCTCACCCCAACATCAAGACTGAGTCAGGTTTCCTCTGGAGGGAGGGGGCTGCAAGGTGCTGGTGCATGGAGTTTCAGATCCCAAACTGTTTAGTGGTTGTAGTTTATAGCTTAGAAATGCTCAGACATTCTTTGCTTTTTGCTTTTTTGTTTTAATTTTATCTATCCATGAGAATAAAGGCTTCGAACTAAAGAATCTGAAGACCACTGGATAAGTGAAACATCATGAGAAAAAGGGCAGATAAGCAAGAGAAAATACCCTATGAAAAAGAGTAAACCTGACAAATGGCTTTGCTCACCTCTGACAGGGTAAAATTTTGTTAATATTCCCAAACGCTTGTTTCTGCTGCCCTCTACAGACATAAGTGGCAAACGGTCTTTATGTGGTCATAATTCAAATAAAATTTAAAGGTGGTTTTAGGGCTGGAGCATGGCTCTCTTCTTTGACACAATGCATGTTTGGCATTCTTCCCAGAAGAACAAACCCTTGGGGACTGGCAGTTAGGGTTTCCCAGGCCAACCTAAGAATGGTACAGTCCTTTGTGCTGGATGATCTGTGAGGCAGGAACAAGAAGACTGATGCACAGAACACTGGCTCCCTGTGGGGTACTTTCAATGATTTTCCAGGGTAGGTAGGGGCAGGCAGTCAGCTGAAGAGTTACAGAACATGGAAAAGAAAAAACAAAAAGGACCCTATGGTTCAAAACCACGACTCAAAACCCTGTTTCAAGCCTGGAGTCAAAACAAAACTTGGAATAATAAGTTCAGCAGTTTTTCAATGTATAAAATAATTTTTTACTGCTCCAGGATGCATGCACTTAGCATCAAGCTGCTTTTGTTTGTTTGTTTTTTGTTTTTTATCTTTGTTTAAGAATTTATTTAAAACATTGTATTACTTAATACAATGTATGTTTTTTCTCGTTTTTTATTGTTAATAAAGTTTCATTTTTTTATCCATGTATCCCCTTGTTGAAATGTCCTCCCCCTCCCTCCCCTACAAGTCACTCTTCTCCCTATCTCCTTATCTCCTCCCCGGCAAGGACAGTAGGTCCCAAGGTCCCAAGGTGGCTTAGTTCAGCATCCACTCCAGGCAAATACACTTTCCTCATCCCCACATCAAGACTGGCTCAAGTGTTCCTCTGGAGGAATGGGCTCCAAAGTGCTAGTTCAAGGTGCTTCAGATCCCAAGCTGTTCAGTGTTTGTGGTTTGCAGCTTGGACATGCTTTGCTTTTTGTTTAAAGTCCACTAATGAGTGAATACATCCCCTGCTTATCTTTCTGGGATTGTTTGTTTTTTAAAGCACCAGTGCAAATGAGCTGCAAGCTCACAGAACCTTATGGAACCTGCTCTGAGTGGGTCCAGTGTGCCTAAGCAGCACCGGTAATGGCTTCAATCTGCTGCAGGCACAGCAAGTCCCCATTGGTTTGAGAGAGCAGCTGTACTCACACTAGATTTATTCTATCACTCGTCTGTGCAGGGGTCGGGTGCAAATGCACATGGCTGCAGGAACCTGTTTTAGTGCCTGGGCAGGTAGTGCCTGTGCACATCTAGCAGAACCAGTCTGGAGGGGCAGCTGGTGGCTCTGATTACTGAGACTACTGAGCAGCCAGGGCTGATGGGCCTGCTTGACCAGGAAGCTCTGGGGCCTGGGACAGGCTAAGAAGCTTCAGGAGTGGTTGGGAAGCAGAGTAGCCTGGGAAGTACACCAGCAATCTCAGAGTCTGGAGGCAGGGGGACGAGAGGCCTAAAGGCCATGCCGGGTGTATGTGGGTTAGCCACAGGACTGATGGCCTTGGGCCAAGTTGTGTGTCACAGGAAAAGAGACATCAAGTCAATGTCTAGATAAAATTTATTAGGCAAATGAGATTAATAAGGTGTATGCAAAGCACAGAACAATGTAGACTCTGCTGCTCATCCAGCTGTTTTACTGCAGCCAATGGGTGATGAGAACCAATTGTCCTGCTTTGACCACCCAAGAGAGGAGATGACACCCTCTCCCTCAGGTTTTATATAGGCAAGTATGCCAAAGAGACCATGCCCTAGAGCTTGTTACCCCATACCATTGGCTGAATAGATCATGTTCCCACAACATTATACTCCCAAATTTTCCATAGGTAAAAACAAAAGCATAAACAAAAAAAAATCTAAACATCATTATAAAATAACTTATTATTTCTTTGTGGTTACCTTTTCAAAGCATGGGAATGCACCCTCTCACTGTTTGGAACCCACAATTGTGAAAACTATACTGTGTATGGGTGGTAATGTGTTGTGTATTTAATAAGGTTTAATTGGAAGTCAGTGCACAGAGCCAAGCCATGAAGGTTAGGAATTGTTGACCCATGCCTTTAATCTCATCACTGCAAGTGAGGGTATGTGCAAAGATCTTTCTGGATCTCTTTGATTTCAAGTCCCAATAGAAAGAGGTGTGGTGGCAAACACCTTTAAAGGTTTTCTTTTTCTCTGCCCAACTATCTTACATCATGGTTCAATTTTTCTACTGCTAAGATTAAAGGCCTATTTTCATATTACTAAAAGCAGAAACATGGGATCATGAGTGCTGGGATTAAACGTGTGCCACCATTGTCTATCTCCCTTAGGCTTTGTACTCACAGAGATCAAAACAGATCTCTGCCTCCCAAGTGCTGGATTAAAAGCATGGGTCACCACTTCCTGACCTTCATCACTTGACTCTGTCCTCTGATTTCCAAGTAAGCTTCATTAAATACACAATATATCAGCACATACAAGGATTACTGTTTAGTTTCCTTGATACAGTTTATTTTCTTAGACAGTTAAAGAATTAAAAGGCAGAAAAAGGCTGGAGCAAAAAAAGAAGGAGCAGAAAAAATCGTCAGCTGCAGCAACAGAATGAATAGATGAAGAAAGGACATCATAGGAGTGAAATACACAGAAAGGGACACAAAGAAGATAAATTTGTTCCAGGTTTTGTGTGGAATGTTCAGAAATGGGCCTCAGATGAATTTGGGAGCCCATTTGAACCACACTTATTTTCTGGCATCATTTGTTTCCTTTTATATGTCCCTGATTGTTAAGTTTATGATAGTTTAGATCACACCTATCAGAATATATTCCCCATTATTTTTTATTTAAAATAAAAAATGTGAGGTGGCATAGAATTGGTTGCAACATTGAGGCACAGAAGCTTTGATTGAAATAACTGTGACTAACCTGTGACAGGTGTTGTTTGAATGTCACAGATATCAATTTATTGTAGGGAACTCCTTGATTGAGCGCACCAGGAAAGAAAGAAAACGAGATTTTCAATGCTCACCTTCAAAGGGCAGGACAGAATAACAATCTTTTTTCTTTGCGTATTTGTGGGTAAATTGAAAATGAGAAGCTCTGTCCAAGGCACCTGCTGAGACAGTAGAGAAAAGACTTGCATTATAAAGGAAAGGGGAGAAGGGAAGGGACTATAAATGTACTGCTGTACTCTTGGAAAGTTGTTTGAGAAAAATAATGACTTGAAGCATTTCATCTTTGATTTCGTTTAGAATTTTTTCCTTTATTATTATTATTATTATTATTATTATTATTATTATTAACAAAGAAGTCACACTTTCTATCCTTGTATATCATTATTCAAGGTCTGTTCCCCCTCCCACCACATCAGGTCATTCTTTCTTCTCCACAACTGCCCATCCCTTCCCTGAGCAGGCTACAGGCAGTCCCATGGTCCCACTGCCCAAATATTGCTTAGTTCAATCTCCACTCCTGGCAGATGCAGTTTTCTCCCCCCTCCCTCAAGAGTGAGTTGGGTGTTGCTCTAGGGGGAGTGGGATCCAAGGTGTCAGTCCAGGGTGTTTCTGATCCCAAGCTGTTCAGTGGTTGTGGTTTGCAGCTTGGGCATGCTTGGCTTTTTCTTTGTTTGTGTGTTTGTTTAGAGTCCACTAATGAGTGACTACATCCCCTGCTTATCATTTTGAGTTTGTGATACCTCACTCAGTAGGATATTATCCAAATCCATCCATTTGCCTGCAAATTTTAGGATATCATTTTTTTTCTTACTGCTGTGTAGATGAAACACAGTTTGTTAAATCCATTCTTCAGTTGAGGTGCATCTAGGTTGTTTTCAGGTTCTTGCTATTACAAATAAGGCTGCTATGAACATAGTTGAGCTAATGCCTTTGGAGTGTGACTATGCATCTTTAGGGTATACACCCAGAAGTGGTATTGCTGGGTTCTTGGGGAGATTGATTTTCATTTTTCTGAGAAACTGCCATATGGCATTCCAAAGTGGCTGAAAAAGCTTACACTCACACCAACAGTGAAGGAGTGTTCCCCTTGCTCTGCATCCTCTCCCTCATAGGCTGTCCTCTGTGTCTTTTATCTTTGTCAATCTAACAGGTGACAGAGGATATCTCAAAGTTGTTTTGATTTGGATTTCTTTGATAGCTAAAGATGATGAGCACTTTTTCAGGTGCCTTTCAACTATTCATAATTCTTCTGCTGAGAATTCCCTTTTTAGATCTGAACCCCATTTTTTGATTGGGTTACTCAAGATTTTGGGCTCTAGATTCTTGAGTTCTTTATACATCTTAGAATTCAGTCCGGTATCACTTGTAGGGTTGCTGAAAACATTTTCCCATTCTGTAGGCTGTCATTTTGTCCTATTGACAGTGACCTTGACATTACAGAAGCTTATTAGCTTCAGGAGATCTCACTTATTGATTGTTGGTCTTAGTGTCTGTGCCACTGGTGTTATATTTAGGAAGTGGTCACCTGTGCCAATTTGTAGAAGTGTATTTTCCACTTTCTTCTCTATCAAGTTTAAAGTGTCTGGGTTTATGTTGAGGTCTTTGATCCACTTGGATTTGAGTTTTGTGCAGGGAGACAGGCTCAGATCTATTTACATTTTTCTACACACTTCCTTCCAGTTATGCCAACACCATTTGTTAAATATACTATCTTTTTCCATTGAATATTTTGGGCCTCTTTGTCAAAGATCAGGTGTTCATAGGTTTTTGGGTTAATGCCTGGTTCCTCAATTCTATCCCATTGATCTACAAGTCTGTTTTTATGCCAGTACCAGGCTATTTTCATTACTGTAGCTCTGGAGTATAACTTGAAGTCAGGGATGGTGATACCTCCTGAGGTTCTTTTGTTGACTAAAATTGTTTTGGCAATTCTGGCTTTCCTGTTATTCCAAGTGAAATTGAGTATTGTTCTTTCAAGGTCCAAATAATATTGTGTTGGGATTTTGATGAGCTGTGCATTGAATCTTTAGATTGCCTTTGGTAGAATTGCCATTTTTACTATGTTGATCCTACCTATACAGGAACAGGGAGACCTTTCCATTTTGTGATATCCTCTTCAATTTCTTTCTCCAGCGATTTAAAATTTTTGTCAAATAGGTTTGTTACTTCTTTGGTTATAGTTACTCCAAGGTATTTAATACTATTTGCTGCTATAATGAAGGGTAATGTTTGCCTTATTTCTTTTTCAGCTCTTCTATCTTTAGTGTATAGAAGGACTACTGATTTCTTTGGGTTAATCTTGTATCCTGCTACATTGCTGAAGGTGTTTATTAGCCGTACCAGTTCCTTAGAAGAATTTTGTGGGTCCCTTATGTATACAATCATATCATCTACAACTAGAGATAGCTTAACTTCTTCCTTTCCAATTTGTATCTCCTTAATCTCATTTCCTTCTCTTATTGCTTTAGCTAAAACTTTGAGATCTATATTCAATAGATAAGGGAAGAGAGGACATCCTTGTCTAGTTCCTGATTTTAGTGGGATTGCTTTGAGTTTTTCTCCAATAAGTTTGATACTGGCTGTCTTCTTATTGTAAATCGCCTTTATTATATTTAGATATTCTCCATGTATTCCTGATCTCTCCAAGGCTTTAATCATAAAGGAGTGTTGGATTTTGTCAAAGGATTTTTCAGCATCTAAAGACATGATCATGTAGTTTTGTTCCCTTAGTTTGTTTATATGATGGATAACGTTTACGGTTTTTTGTATATTAAACCAGCCCTGCATTTCTGGGATGAAGCCTACTTGGTCATGGTGGATGATATTTTTTATACATTGTTGTATACGGTTTGCTAAAATTTTGTCGAGAATTTTCGCATCAATATTCATGAGGGAAATTGGTCTGTAATTCTCCTTCTTTGTTGTGTCTTGAGTGGCTTGGGTATTAGGGTAAGTGTGGCCTCATAAAAGGAAATTGGCAATATTCCTTCTGTTTCTACTGTGTGAAATATTTTGAGGAGTAATGGTAGTAACTCTTCTCTGAATGTCTGGTAGAATTCGGCACTGAAACCATCTGGACCAGGGCTTTATTTTTGGGGAGGCTTTTAATGACAGCTTCAATTTCCTTAATGGTTATAGGCCTGTTTACGTAACTCATCTGATCTTCATTAAATTTTGGTAGATGGTGTCTGTCCAGAAATCTTTTCATTTCTTTGAGGTTTTCCATTTTTGTGGAATACAGATTTTCAAAGTATGATCTGATAATTCTCTGTATTTCCTAGGGGTCTGTTGTTATGTCCCCCTTTTCATTTCTGATTTTGTTGAATTGAACACTCTTTCTTTGTTTTTTGATTAGTTTGGCTAAAGGCTTATCTATCTTTTTGAGTTTCTCAAAGAACCAACTGTTAGATTCATTGATTCTTTGTATTGTTCTCTTTGTTTCAATTGTATTGATTTCAGCTCTAAGTTTGATTATTTCCTGCCATCTATTCCTTCTAGGTGAGTTTGCTTTAAATTGTTGTAAGGCTTTCAGCTGAGCTGTATGGTCTCTAGAGTGAGATTTCTCTAAGTTTTTCATGTAGGCATCTAGAGCTGTGAATTTTCCTCTTAAGACTGCTTTTATTGTGTCCCACAAGTTTGGATATGTTGTAGATTCATTTTCATTGAATTCTAGGAAGACTTTGATTTCTTTCTTAATTTCTTCCTTAACCCAGAGATGGTTCAACTGAGTGATGTTCAGTTTCCATGAGTTGGTAGGCTTCCTTTGATTTTTGATGTTTTTGAAATCTAACTTTAGGCCCTGGTGGTCTGATATGTTACAAGGGATTATTTTCATTTTTTTTAATCTATTGCTATTTTCTTCTTGACCAGTTATGTGGTCAATTTTGGAGAAAGTTTCATGAGGAGCTTAGAAATATATATATATATTCCTTTGATTCCTTTGCATTTGAGTGGAAGCTTCTGTAGATATCTATTAAATCCATTTGCATCATAATCCTTACTTCTCTGTAGAGTCTCTAGTTGACTTATCCAGGGTTGAAAGTGTGGTATTAAAGTCTCCCACTATTAGGGTGTAAGAGTTGATGTGGGATTTGAGCTTTAGCAGTGTATCTTTTATATAGGTAGGTGCCTGTATATTAGGGGCATAAATATTCATGATTGAAATTTCCTCTTGACCAATTTTTCCTGTGATGAATAAGTAATGACCATCTTGGTCCCTTTTAATTGCTTTTAGCTTAAAATCTATTTTGTTAGAAAATAGTATGGCAACCTCTGCTTGTTTCTTAGGACCATTTGACTGGAAAATCTTTTCACAACGCTTTATTCTAAGCCTGTGTCTGTCTTTGTGGTTTAGATGTGTTTCTTGTAGGCAACAGAAGGATGGCTTCTGTTGTTGTATCCATCTTGTTAGTGTGTGACGTTTTATAGGAGAGTTGAGTCCATTGATATTAAGGGATATTAGTGACCACTGATTGATATTTCCTGGCATTTTTTTTGGTGGTAACTTGTTTGTATTTCCTTTCTCTGGAGTATTCTTCTGTGGAATTATTCATTGTTTGTGGTTTCATGGGTGCATCTGGGGTCATTAGGTTGGAGTTTTTCCTCTAATACTCTCTGTAGTGCTGGATTGATAGATAGATATTGTTTCAGTCTGACTTTGTTATGAAATATCTTGTTTACTCTGTGTACAGTGACTGATAATTTTGCAGAGTATAGTATTCTAGTTTGGCAACCATGCTCTTTTAGTGTTTGTATAACTTCTGACCAAGCCCTTCTAGCTTTCATCGTTTCCATTGAATAGTCAGATGTTATTCTGGTGGGTCTGCCTTTATATGTAAGTTGGTCCTTTTCTTTAGCAGCTCTTAATTTTTTTTCTTTGTTCTGCGTGTTTTGTGGCTTGATTATAATGTGGCGCGCTGACTTTTTTGGTGGGTCATATCTATTTGGTGTTCTGTAAGCTTCATGTGTCTTCATTGGCATTTTCTTCTTCAGGTTAGGGAAGTTTTTTTCTATGATTTTATTGAAAACATTATCTGTGCCTTTGAACTGGTATTCTTCTTCTTCTATTCCTATTATTCTCAAGTTAGGTCTTTTCATGGTGTCCCAGATTTCCTGAACATTTTGAGTTATAGCTTTTTTGGTTTTAGTATTTTCTTTGACTGATATATCTATTTGAGCTACTGAGTCTTCCACTTCAGGGATTCTATCTTCCATCTCTTGAACTCTGTTTGTTATGCTTGTATCTGTGGTTCCAGCTTTTTTCTTCAGGTTTTCTATTTCCATCTTTGCCTCATTTTGTGCCTTTTTTATTGCTTCTATTTCAGTTTTTAATTCCTGGCATGTTTCTTTCATTTTTTGGTTTACTTTTTCTTGGTTTTCTTTCATTGATTTGTTCATCTCTTCCAATTTTTTTTGTATTTTCTTCTATTTCTTTAAGGCATTTTTTAATATCTTCTTTGAGAGCTTTGATCATTATCATAAATGAATTTTTGGTGTTGCTTCCTTCTGTTTCCTCTTCATTGCTCAGTTTATGTCTTGTAGTTGTAGGACCGCCACTTTCTTCTGGAGTTATCTTGTTGTTCTTTACACTATTATATATATTTTTGCATTGGCATCTTCCCATGGCTTCAGTGGTTCAAGATTAGGTGGCTCCTAGTCAGTTGTTGCACACGGGTTTGTGTGTCACCTGTCACCTCTGAATAAAAGGTCTGCTCAATCTCTCCCTCTTCTCTGGGCAGGGGACTGGATTTCAAGTCTTCAATCCTTCTCTGATTGATCATTTGGAGGAATGTGGCTGTGCAAATTCCCTCAGCAGCAGCTGGGGGGACCCTGGCAGACCGAGTTTATCTCTGCCTGCTACAGAGTGTGTGGGGAGAAGCTCCACAGACAGCCCCTGATCCTGGAACTGGAACCCGACCACAACAAAATTTTCCCTGGCAAGGATTCAGGCACTGGTGCCTGCTGAACCCACTTCACCTTTGGGCGGAGTCTGAGACTGTCTTTCAGAATCCTCAGTCCTTATCTGTTTGATCAGTTGGAGGTGGATGGTCATGCAAAATTCCTCAGCAGTAGCTGCTTGGGGGAACCTGGCAGACCTAGTTGATCTCTTTTTTTAGAATTTTTATAGTTATAAATCTTTGCTATAATTAGTTATTTTTTTTATTATGTTGCTTGTACATGCTGCTTTTCTGATATTTATTTTAAAAAAGAAGAAAAGTAGGAAGGAATAAAAACCTTATGTCCTAAATGAGAGAGAGAGAGAGAGAGAGAGAGAGAGAGAAAGAGAGAGGGAGATAGTGAGTTTTTCCCATGGACAAAGTGCAGCTAGAGTTCTCCTCTGTAGGAGAGCTGTCTGATATTAGGAATCCCAAGTCAGACACTACTTACTTCATAAAAATACCCCTTAATCCCTGCCAAGGGGTTTCAAATTGTGTCCTCTTCCATAGGCTTTATATTTTGGCTCACAATCTAGTAAAAGTCACATGTTACATTGAAGGCCATGCTGGTATTAGGAATTTCAGGTACATGGAGCCCTAGAGATGATACCATATGCAGAACCCCAGAGGCCATATGTGTTTCCAAAACTCCATAACCTCAGAAACAAAGCCTAGAAATTCACTGATCATCAGAACCACTGACACTCAGGTCAAAAGTATAGAGAATAAATGGAAAGAAATGTAAAGGGGCACTTAAAAAACATACATCCAACCAAGATAAAGTAGTATTAAACTCAAACCATGATGAACAGAGCCCGGTGTAAAAACACAATTACCAATACCGATGGCAATATGACATCACCAGATCCCAGCAATACTACTATTGTAAGCCTTGGATATTACAACACAGCAGAAAGTACAAGAAAATGACTTTAAAATAAATCTTATGAAGATGATAGAGGCCCCGAGGGAGAAAATGAACAAACCAGGAAAACCCAAGCGAACAGGTGTGAGAAATGAATAAAACCATTCAAGATGAGAAAAACAAAATGATGTAGATGAACTTACTTCAGTTTCAGTTTACTATTATACAGGAATGAGACAAAGATATCATTGATCCAAAGAAGGCTGTTCAAGTTTTCAAAATATGACTAAAAAACATGTAAATAAATATCAGTAACCCCATACTACATACTAACAAAGCATCCATTTCCCAGAACTTTCTCAGCAAAGAGCAATTTGAATACAATTGCCTGAAAAATTCTATACATTATATTGGGAAAGGCACAAAAACAAAGCAGAAGGCCATATCAAGATGAAGTGTACATAGAACAGATTAGGTTCTATAGCTATGTTCTAACCTCCAAAAAGAATAAGCATAAATTATAAATTGAATGTAAATGTTTGTTTCAGGGAGCACAAATTCACATCCTAAACAATACAGGGAACAAAATTCACTAGTGATAAAAGGACCTATGTTTTCTTTTCATGGAGGCTCTCTCAGAGTTTATCAAGAAATTGTCCAGGACACACCATCTTTTGATTATGTTATGACATCAAGGTGACATTCAAGGTTAACCATCAAAAAGATTCAATGATACGGTGACTGGATCGTATGGGATTGCTATTTAAATGTTTTAAAAAATCCTTATGATGATTTACCTAACTGTCATATCTACTAATATTACAATGAGTAGTTTACCTCTCTTAAAGAGATATTTCATTATGATTTTTATTGGCACACCCTTTGTAATTAATAGCAGGGAATATTTTTTGTCACATATATATTAGCCATTTGTATGTTTTAACAAATTGTTGTGTAATTCTGTTGCACAAATTTGATTTCATCTGTTATTATACTCGAGTTTGGTTAGGCATATTGATCTATAATGTTTCCCTATTTAATTTTGTAAACTCATCTCACTTTTGTATCAAAGTTATGTTACCAGTATAGAACATAATTGGGAGTGTTCTTTCTTTTGTATTGTTCTTTTTATAATTTTTGAATAAAGTCTTATTTTGTATATACATATCCCCTAGTTAAAAATCCCTTCAACCTCCTGCCCCTCCTGGTCACTCTTTCTTCCTTGGGATTGTTCTTTGTCTTTGATTCTGTATAATGAGATAAATATTTTATTGGCTCTTCAAATTCTTTATTAAAATTCATCAATTTGATTAGAAAAGCTACAAAAATATCAACTTGTCTGTTTTCTAATATTTGCTTTTCTCTCTAAAAATATTAACTTTAATATTGTAGTCACAGGCAAATCAGGCAAGATGATGAAATTAACTGTGTTGTGATTATCTCTACTCAGAAAACAGTAGATGGTCATACTGGATACCACATGCTCATGTCTATATCTCCCATCTTTTCTCTGAACAGTGATGTAGGATAATGACTTTCTGAAACATGTATTACAAGAGAAGGAGTTCAGGGAAACTTTTTTTTTTAACTTAGGTCCAGTGAACAGTCAGTGTCAGATTATAGAAAGGGGCCAAATGTCCACTGTTTTTTTTTTCTTCCACTTGTCAAAATCCAGTTTTTTTTTTCTTTGCAGTAAAATTCTACTCATCACACATCTGTCATGCTGCAGATAATGTTTTTGACTGTCACAAAACTTTTGAACGATTCTACCTTTCTTAGCACTTGGATGCAAAGCAAATCCAATAACACATCAAAATCATATACCATGACAAAGTATACATTATTCTAGAACCTGTTAGTTATCTACTGATTGGTAGAAAGAGAGTGGGTTCTAATGAATGATGAGAAGGGAGAAACTGGAAGACTAATATGAAGAGAAAACCATAATTAGTTATATCATATAAAAATTATTCTTAATAAAAGGAGAATAAATAAAAATATATAAGATAAAATAAATAAATAAATAAAAATAGCTTGGTTGTCTTAAAAATTATCTTTTTTCTATTATGAACACCATAGTTATCATGATGGTTATTACAAATCTTTGACAATATCTAAGGAATTAAAACAGTAAACATTCACTAAGATGGAAACATTGGAAGTAGGAAAGGCTCATCAGTAATCCTCTTAATTTGGTTATGAACCAGAGGGAATGCACAGAGAAAACACAGAACTATATGACTACTCTAAGCGATAAGTTAAGTTGAGAACTAAAACCTCTGAAACTATGTCGAAGTTTTGATATTTTATTGAAAATATCTTCTCTAACAAAGTTATTTTGATAGAAGGGTAAAATGAGACATGGAAATGCAGGAAAGGAATCAAGTACATTTTATTTTAGTGTCTTTTCCTCCTTTTTCTCTCCTCTTCTCCACCTCTTAGCCTCTGTGTTTCCCTCCTTGTTTTGTCTTTCATGATACTTCATAACCAGCTAAATGTATTTCACAAGGTTAATTATAGCCAGATGTTTTTCATCTTGCCTAGCCTGAGGTCCTAATGAATCTCTCCAACACAAGGTCCCACAGCCACTTATAAAATAATTGCTCAGAGTCTTAGTTAATTATAAACTTTTGTATATGGCTCAAGCTTATTATTCACTAGTTCTTACACCTTAACTCACCCATTTCTATTAATCAGTTTATTGCCGTGTGTTCTGTGGCTTCACATGTGTCCCATTACATCTTGTATCCTGTGCTTCAGCTCTAAGCATCTGCTCTGACATCCTTATACTTTTCTGTTCCCTGTATCACTTTTTGATTTTTCACCTGGCAATGTTCTGCCTTGTCATAGGACATAGTAACTTCCTTATTAACCAATGAGAGCTACACATATTCACAGATTACAGAAAGACCATCTCATAGCAACTAAAGTCATCTTAACAATATATCAGTATAACCCATCCTTCTGACAATTAAAGAGAAAAACTATACAATTATTCCTATAGTGTCTTAGAAATAATTTCAGTGGGAATAAATAGTATGCATGATAAACTTCTAAGGAAGCAAATTAATTCACAAAAATAGCTCACTGTCATGTATTATCTATAAATGTCAGGCAAATATAATAATCATAATGAGTGTGACTGTCATGTATTATCTATAAATGTCAGGCAAATATAATAATCATAATGAGTGAAAAATCATTGGGCCACTTTATTTTAGATTACATATAAGGTCAAGGTATCTACTGTCATCACTTGTATCTAACACAATAGCACAGATACACCACACCAGTTCTATTAAAAATGAACAAATAAAGAATGAAGTAAAATTTTTGCTGATAATATAAGTATACAAATTTATAAGAAGAGAATTTCATCACAAATAATTATAATAAAATTTATGCATACACAAAGGGTAGTAAAATAGCCCTTGGATGATAACAGGAATACAAGTAAATACAGACTTCATCTGTGTCATAATACCAACTACATTTTAAAAAATATTCCTATATGCAGAATTGTTTTGAATGCATGTTTTTAAGAACATTGCATTCACATCAGGTGTCCTCAAAGGCCTGAAGAAGAGCTCCTGGAACTCATCTGAAAGGTAGCTGTGGGTCACAATGTGGATGCTGAAAATGAAATACTCTTCCAAAGTATCAGGTGCTCTAATCTGGTGGACATTCTCTCCAGCTCTCTAAACTACTTTGAGATGTATATTATCACCAGTTGGCACAAATATTAAATGTATTGCAACTAATATTTTTGTAGATGTTTCAAAAGTTGATTAGTTCAGCCCAGAACTTTTGTAGAAAATTCAGACAGAAAAAGTGAGAAAATGTGAATAACCTTGTGACTTGTTCTCTTTTGTACAAAATCATAGTAATTAAGTAGGCACCTACTCTAGATAGATAAACACACATATAAATGAACAGTCATAAAGCAAACAGTAATAGATCTTATCCACAAACAATTAAAAAACAGAATTAAAGATAGATCACTATTGTTGTTTGGATGTTATGTTTTGTTTCTAAAATTCTGCTGTTGGATATTAATTTTTCCATAATAAGACTTCTGAAGCCAAGATCCAAATAGCCCTTTACTCTCTATAATTTCATATGAACAAACCTACATTGCACTTTACACAGTGTTAGTAAAAGTCATATAGGGTGGGAAATTTTTTAAATACTTGTAAACAGAACAGTGGACATAGGAACCCAAAGAATTCTATTTGAAGGGCTGCAGGCACCTGAGAGTATCAGCACACAAGCCTGCAGTTTCAAGGAACAACAGAATGTCACCATGTTATAACTTCTACTTTCTTTGACATGTGCTTTAGATTTTGTGAGAAAACCAGAAATTATTTTTACTGATAGATTCACACAAGAATATTTTATGCCATTTAAATGATGGTGCTTAGAAGTTACTTACTGAATTTAAATGATGTGTGGTTGAAATGTCCTCAGACTTCTACTTCACTCTATAACTTCAGCTAATGATAAAACTTTGCATGGAAACACTATATTCTGTGTTAAGACAGAAAAATATTCTGTAGAGCTAGAGATGAAGAGAAGAGAAGATATTTTGAGTACAGACAGGATTATTTAGCCACTCTGTGAGGTTTTGTAAATAGCCTGCAACATCTGAGAAACATTTCTTTGTGAGTGAGTAATGAGAAGGAACAACTAAGACAGCCCAGTTTCTCACTTCTGCTTCCATGAGGTTTATGTTATGACTTGTATCACTGTGGGAGGAAGCTTAGCATTTTGTAGACAGAAATAATCTGCAACATCATCAGATTCCAGGCTATTAATGGTGAGAGAAAAATCTGTTCCAGACCCACTGCCACTGAACCTCGATGGGACCCCATCTGACAAGCTATCTGCAACATAGATCAGAAGCTGGGGAGCTTTCCCTGGTTTCTGTTGGTACCAGTTTAAAGCATAACCAATGCTTTCACTGGCCTGACAAGTGATGGTGACTTTGTCTCCTAGAAATGCAGACAGGGAGGTTGGAGACTGGGTCATTTGGATATCACATATGGTACCTAAGAATAAAAACAATAAATATTCTCAAAGTTAAGCAAATTAAGACAGGGCATCCCCCAAATGCCAGTCAACAATAATCACTGTATAACACAGAAATTCCCATTTTACCTGGAAACCAGAGCAGCAGAATGCCAAGGATCTGTGCAGGGGCCCTCATGACTGTGCTGAGTCTTGACTGCAATGACAACTGTACAGGGTGTGACTGGTATATGAAGAAGTTCTCAGGGCTGTGCAGTGAGTCTATGCAAATCATTAGGTAATAGATAGGGCTGGGCACAGCTGCCAAGGCTTCCTTCTTTCTGTAACTGTGCACATGTCCTGTGTCCCTAGATTCCCAAAGTCAAACTACAAAATGCCTACAGTGAATGCATTTTTTTCTTTTAAAACTATGAATAATATATTTGAGGTTTATTTGAAAATTTTTATGATACATGAGCTCGCTTTGAATAACATATTTTAAAAATATATTAGTTGTAATATAGACAAATATCTGACTGCCAGTGATCATACAACAGAGTATGGACTGTTAAATACTTAACTCACTCAAATAATTTCTATGGGTTAATACATATTGTGTCACTATAAAATGTTTATTAATTTTTGAGTTTTCATTTCTATAAATAAAGAATAATTTATCAGAACAATTTAGAATTTGTTCTTCTTCCATATATTACATCACAGTCACAATTTCTTTTCCGTCCCTCCAGTGTCTCCCCCCACCTCCCATCCTCCAGAGGTCCCCCAACTTACCTCAGAAAAGAGCAGGCCTTGCAGAATCATCAACCACACACAATATTATATGATACAATAAGAAAAAGCATGTAACATCACATCAAGGCTGGATGAAACAACCCAATTGGAGAAAAAGGGTTTCATGTGCAGCCAAAATACTTAGAGGCAGCCACCCCTCATTATTGTTAATCAGACAGAATAACCAAGATATTCAGCTATACTATAAAGTATATGTAGAAGACCTATATCAGACTCACAGAGGCTACTGATCTCTCTGAGCCCCCATGAGTCTTGGTCAGTTGATTCTGTGGGCCATATTCTTATCATATCCCTGGATCCTCTGTTCCTCTGATCTTTCCTCTTTACAAGACTATCAAAACTCAGAGTAATGTTTACTTTTAAGACTCTGCATCTGCTTCATTAGTTGCTGAATGAAGTCTCTCTGGTCACTTTGATGATCTGAGAACTGCAATAATAACACAGATGTTAAACATAAGCATAAGATGGTAAATAGAAGATGTTCCCTAAAAGTTCACTTACAGGAAATTCAGCCCTCTAGCACATGGACTAACAAAAGATGTGACAGATCAGCCCTTTTCCTTGGCTTCTGGGTGTGTTCCTGGACATGTTTGAATAAATGATTGGTGTAATTAAAGGTTTTTTTAAGTGTAATACGTTATTTTAGTTGTTCAAATTAGGCATATGTGCAGCCTGATGCAAGTACAAGGTTTCAGGATAGAGGAAAGAATTAGAGAAACACTGGATATGTGCCTCACAGAGTGTAAGGTATGAGACTTAGCCAGGGCTGACACCTTCAGTGTACTTCCCAGCTTATCTCTGTCTCTGTACCAAATAATGTCTCCCTGATCTGTACACAAAAGAAAGGTAATGTGTCCCTTTCATAAAGTTTTGGCTAAGTGGGGAAAAAAGTGGTGATGTCACTATTGTGGGTCACTCATGATATGCACTTTGTCACATTAGTAATATAGTAGTCAGCAATAATGTTATCAAAATGTGAATATGTAATATGCTAATTTAATAATTGCTTACATACAGGAGACCTAATGTTCATCTTTTTCAATATTGGTATCCTCCTTAAGTGAAATACACTTGACCTGAGAACTTTTTTCTTTTTTTATTATAAAGTCTCATTTTTTATCTATGTGTGGAGAGCTGCGGTGTACCATGCCCTAAAGGTGGCACTGGTTTCCGCCTTCCACCTTCTGACAGTGAGTGCTCTCGGGAGTAAACAACTCCTTATTGGCTGTAGGCGAGGATGATGTGGCTTGCTTCTGCACCTCAGGACCTATGGGCGATGTCCACGTGGCTTACAGGGATTGGAGGCACAGAGGGTATTTAGCCATGTGCGGACATCCCCCCAGGGTTGTTCGTTGTTTGTCTAAGAGTGAGTGAGTGTGTCATTCGTCATCCATCTGAGAGTGAGAGTGAGAATGAGAGTGAGTGAAAGACAAGAAGATATCTGAAAGGCCCAAATAAACTGCAGAGAGAAGGATCCGGTGTTGTGTCTTCCTTGCTGGCGAGGTTCCTTGCACGTGACAAGTGGCGCCAAAACCCAGGAAGATAAGAACTAAACTCGTACCAGCAAACGACAGGATTCAGAACTTTCTGCAGTCAGGGGAGGGGTGCACCAGTAAGTCCCAGGTGAGTTGGTATCTGCAGTTAGAGCGGGGTAGCTCTGGCCTATAGATAAGGCAGAGAAGAGGGAGCTCACCAACGAGTGAGGGTAACCTCTTGCAGCTGTGGACCCACAGCAACCTTGAGCTCAAAGTGAAAGTAGCACAGCAGTTTCAGATCAAAGTGAAAGTAACACAGCGGTTGCCAATTTTGGCTTAAAGTGAAAGTAACAATTATTGCAAACTTGAGCTCAAAAGTGAAAGTAAAAGCAGTAGCAAGGCTGTGGCTGGTTGGTAAAGGCTCAGAAAAGATTTTTTAAAATAAGGAGTAAAGGATGGTGTCTTTAACCTCATGTCCAATTTTTCTGGCTCTACAGGAGCTGTTACAAACTAAATGCCTGGAAATTAAGGAAAGCACATTAGAGAGATTTTTAAAGGAATGTGACGTTGCATCTCCGTGGTTTGCTGTCACTGGCCATCTAATGGTGTCCTCCTGGGAGGAGTTAGGGCAAGATTTAGACTTCGTCTATGAGCACGGAATTCTAAAGGCAGCCATGAGATCCATTTGGAGGGCGATTTGAGGTTGTTTGGACAGTCAGAGGTGCTGTGAGGCAATTGAAGGGGGTCAGGTCGCTTTAGAACAGTTAAAAGAGAAAAGATCTGATAGGGCACACAGTGAAGAAGCTAGAGGCCTTAGAACTGAAGGATCAGATTCCAGGGGAAACACTTACAGGGATTTAGAGGATTTTCAGCTTTTGGACCTTGAGAGCAGTAGTTCTGAAGAAGACCTATCAAGGTTGGAGGAGTCAGGAGAGGAAAGAGAAACTAAGAAATTGGTTTCAAAAAAGGGAAAGAGGCTAGCCCTGAGGGAATGCTTGCTTCCTGGGAAGTGTGGCCTCCTGCTGTCTGCTCCCCCAGCTTACTCAGATGGAGGGGGTGGCATTGGCAGCCGCAAACAGTCCTTTGACCCTGCAGTATGGAGAAAAGTGAGACAGGAACTGGTGTCAGCATTTCCTGTGTTCCAAGATCCCCTGGGGAATCATTACAAAGATCCCCTGGACTTTAAAGTAATCAAGTCATTGGCCGAATCAGTAAGAACTTATGGCATTACCGCCTCTTTCACGTTGGCACAAGTGGACGCGTTGAATAGATACTGGTGCTGACAAAAGCATTATAGCAAGGAAGGATTGGCCCTCTGGATGGCTGACTCTAAAATAGCCAAGTCTTCCCCAAAGTAACTCTGAACAAACTGTTGTTATTACCTCCTATTCCAGGTTTTTCAACACAATCTTGTCATTCCCATCATCTGGAAAACTGAGAAACCAGTATGCGTCCCACAGTGGCCTTTGTCTTTAGAAAAATTGAAAGCAGCCCAAGAACTAGTGCAGGAACAGCTAGCACAGAAGCATATCATACCCTCTACTTCGCCATGGAATACACCTGTATTTGTGATTAAGAAATGATCAGGAAAATGGAGATTATTGCATGACTTAAGAGTTATAAGTAATCAGATGCAACCTATGGGCCCGGTAAAACAAGGGCTTCCATTGTTGATGGCCTTGCCTCCACAATGACATATCATAGCAGTAGACATTAAAGATTGCTTCTTTTCCATACCTTTATTTAAAAATGATACAGAAAGATTTGGTTTCACGCTTCCCACATGTAAACATGAGGAGCCTGATCAGAGATTTGAATGGGTCATATTGCCTCAAGGTATGGCTAATAGCCCTACTATGTGTCAGCTAACCCTAATCCTGCAACCAGTGCGTGAAGCGTTTCCTAAGGTGTGCTGTGTCCATTATATGGATGAAGTACTGTTAGCAGGAAAACAAAGAGGTGAGGTAGAAGAAGCCTATGAAGTGCTGGTGAAAGCACTCCAGTGCCGAGGGCTCTTTATTGCCCCTGAAAAGGTACAATTGACTCAGATTATTGATTATTTGGGAGCAAGGATTGCTCCTCGAGTAGTCAACCCCAGAAGATAGAAATAAGAAAGGACAATTTAAAGACTTTGAATGATTATCAAAAATTATTAGGGAATATAAATTGGGTTAGGGGATTTTTAAAATTGGCAAATTATGAGTTAAAACCTCTATATGACATTCTTAAAGGTGATCCTTCCCTAGATTCCCCTAGGCACTTTACCAAAGAAGCACAACAAGCTCTACAGTTGGTGGAAGAGAGGTTAAGTCAGGCATGTTTGATGCGAGTACAAGAGGTTCAGAAGTTGTTGTTATGTATATTGCCCACCTTTAGACAACCCACAGGGGTGCTGTGGCAACAAGGACCTGTACTATGGATACACCCTAAGATTTCCTCAAATAAGAGCATCGAGCATTATCCCATAGCTTTTGCTGAGTTGGCCCAGCAGGGTTTTCAACAGGCTCTACAATTTTTTGGTCTGCTCCTGGAGAGCATTGTGGTGCCTTTCACTGCAGTGCAAATTTCTGTGCTGTGTGCCACCATTGATGACTGGGCTATGCTCCGATGCTCCTTCTCTGGTGAATTACCCAACCACTATCCACAACACCCATTAATGACTTTCTTTAAGGAGCATCCTGTTGTTTTTCCAAAGGTGACAGTTACAGAACCTATTCCTGGTGCAATTAATGTGTTCATAGACGGCTCTAAGACTGGAGTAGGGGCATACATGGCCCAAGGCCAATCACCCATCCAATGTCAATTTGCTCCAGGAACCCCTCAAGTAACAGAACTTCAAATAGTATTAGAGGTTTTCAAAGCCTTTTCTTGTGCATTTAATTTGATTTCTGATTCAGTTTATATTGTTAATGCCTTGAAAATTCTTGAGGTGGCGGGTCCTATAAGGTCTTTCAGTTCAGTTGCAGGTTTATTCTCTCAGTTACAGGATCTTATTAGGAACCGCTCTAAGAAGTTTTTTCCCCAACACATTAGAGCCCACACTGGCTTACCTGGGCCTCTGAGCAAAGGCAATGCCCTAGTGGATGCCGCCACAAGGCAAGAATGGGTATTTACTGACACACCCATTATAAAAGCCACAGAATTTCATCAGTTATACCATGTTAATGCCAGAACTTTGCGAAGTAAATTTCAGCTTTCTAGGCAAGTGGCTAGGCAAATAGTTTTGGATTGTTCACATTGTGTGGAGTTTCAGCATTCCCCATCATTGGAAATTAACCCCCGGGGTTTGCTTCCTCTTAAATTTGGCAAATGGATGTGACACATTTTTCTGAATTTGGCAACCTCAAATATGTGCACGTGTCAGTTGACACCTGTTCTGGTATTATCCATGCCACCGCGCTAAATGGAGAGAAGGGGTATAATGTTATTGCTCACTGCCTTGAGGCATGGGCAGCCTGGGGAAAACCAATGCAGCTTAAGACTGATAATGACCCAGGATATACCGGAAGTCAATTTACAACCTTTTGTGCACAGATGGGAGTGCAGTTGGTCCATGGCCTGCCCTATAATCCCCAAGAGCAAGGCATAGTGGAAAGAGCTCGCCGCACACTCAAGGAGTGCCTTATTAAACAGAAAGGGGAAATAGGCCACAGCCGTACCCCAAAGGAAAGACTTTCCCTAGCTCTATTTACTCTTAATTCCTTAAATTTGGATGCCCATGGGGCTGCGCCAGCAGACTGGCACGCCAATCCAGGCACTATGCAGAAAGGACTGGTGAAATGGAAAGACATCCTCATAGGCTGCTGGTATGGCCTGGACCCTTTTTTAGCATGAGCGAGCGGGTCTGTTTGCGTTTTCCCCCAGGATAGAAATGATCCAGTTTGGGTACTGGAGCGTCTGACCAGAAAGATTCAATCGGAAAAGGTAAATGAGGCCAGGGATCAAGCAGACGATGCAGAAGCTCCTGTTGCTGGCCCTGATGGTGCAGATAAGTGTTCAACATAATTGCAGCCATTTCATTGGCTGCCATAGGAGCCACAATCCATATCGTGCAGACTGCACAGACTTTGAATTCGGTCTTGGCTAATGTAGTATAGGATCTAGACATACAAAAGAATCTTATTGCCCAGCTAAAAAGGGGCTTGATGGTTATTAATCAAAGGATCGACCTGGTCCAAGAGTGGATTGATACTCTTTGGCAGCTGGCCTAGCTTGGCTATGAATGGAAGTTTCCAGAATTATATGTGACTGGTGTACAATATCAGAACTTTATTCATGCTGCAAATCTGTCTAAACAGTTGTCAAGTTATCTTTTAGGAAATTAGACTGGTGAATTCGAAAACTTGATGGCAAAGCTGAGAGTGACCATGGTGATCGGGAATTCTACCGGAGTGGATGCCGGACCTGGCAGAGGGACTGGTGTCCTGGTTCTCTGCCACTGTGGATAACCAGAAAGAGTGGGCGGGAATGGGAGCTCTGGCAAGCCTGATGGTGCTGATATTCCTAGTTTGTCTGTGGTGCATTTGCAAAGTTAGGTTCCTTCAGTGTCGTGATGCAGCCATGGTTGTCCAAGCATTTTCAGCCATTGGAGTCGGTCAGTCCCCCTAAGTTTGCTTGGCCTCCTTAAAGGAGAAGCCTTAAGAATGTTTTGCAGGATGCAAGGCTTAGCAATGCACATGAGTACTCTGGCTTATGGGAACTCATGAGGAGTATGTCTGGTTGCACGCAGGTTGACACCCAACTGCCTGCCTCTGTGAAAAGGGTGTCGGACAGGTCAGGGATTGTCTGGGTGGATGACACCTGGAGCAATACCTGTACATGTTCCTTTTGCACTTCAGAGACTAAACCTCAGCTTCTGCCTGCTTTTCTTTTCTTTTTTTTTTTTTTTAATAAAGAAGGGGGATCTGTAGGAAGCTGCATTGTACCACACCCTAAAGTTGGCACTGGTTTTCGCCTTCCACCTTTCTTGATGGTGAGTGCTCTTGGGAGTAAACAAATTCTCATTGGCTGTAGGCAAGTATGGTGGCTTGCTTCCGGCACCTCAGGACCTATGGGCAATGTCTATGTGGCTTACCTGGATTGGAAGCCCAGAGGGTATTTAGCCACGAGTGGACTTCCCTTCCGGGGTCGTTTGTCTATGTGTGAGTGAGTGGGTTGTTCTTCATATGTCTGAGAGTGAGAGTGAGTGATAGACAAGAAGATAATTAAAGGCCTGAATAAACTGCAAAGAGAAGGATCCAGTGTTGCATGTTCCTTGCTGGCGAAGCTGCGCGTGACAAGCTCATGTACCATAGAAATTTTCAAATAAGCCTCCAATATATTATTCATAGTTTTAAAACAAACAAAATGCATTCACTGAAGGGATTTTGTAGTTTGACTTGGGAATCTGGGGATATAGGACATTTGCACAGTTAGAGAAAGAATGAAGCCTTGGCAGCTGTGCCCAGCCCTATCTGTTACCTAATGATTTGCATACACTCACTGCACAGCTCTGAGAACTTCTTCATATACCAGTTATACCCTGTACAGTTGTCATTGCAACCAGGACTCAGCTTGAACATGAGGGCCCCTGCTCAGCTCTTTGGCATCCTTCTGCTTTGGTTTCCAGGTAAAATGGGAATTTCAGTGTTATACAGTAATTATTATTGACTGGCATTTGGGGAAAGTCCTGACTTAACTTGCTTAACTATGAGAATATTTCTTGTTTTTATTCTTAGGTGTCACATGTGATATCCAGATAACCCAGTCTCCATCCTCCCTGTCTGCATCTCTAGGAGACAAAGTCACCATCACTTGTCAGGCCAGTAAAAGCATTGGTAATGCTTTAAACTGGTACCAGCAGAAACCAGGGAAAGCTCCTAAGCTCCTGATCTATTTTACAGATGAACTGGAAAATGGAGTCTCATCAAGGTTCAGTGGCAGTGGGTCTGGGACAGATTATTCTCTCACCAATAGCCTGGAATCTGATGATGTTGCAGATTATTTCTGTCAACAATATGTTGAGCTTCCTCCCACAGTGATACATGTCATTACATAAACCTTCATGGAAGCAGAAGTGAGAGACTGGGCTGCCTCAGTTGTTCCTTCTCATTACTCACTCACAAAGAAATGCTTTTCAGATGTTGCAGGCTATTTACAAAATCTCACAGAATGGCTTAATAATTCTCTCTTTACTCAAAATATCTTCCTTTATCTAGCTCTACAGAATACTTTTCTGCCTTAACACAGGATACAGTCTTTCCATGCAAGGTTTTATCATTAGCTGAAATTATACAGGAAAGTAGAAGTCTGAGGACATTTCAACCACACATCATTTAAATTCAGTAAATAACTTCTAAGCACCAGCATTTAAATGGCAGAAAATATTATTGTGTGAATCTGTCAGTAAAAATAATTCCTGCTTTTCTCAGTAAATCTAAAACACATGTTGCATGGTGACCTTCTGTTGTTCCTTAAAATTGCAGGCTTGTGTGCTGATACTCTCAGGTGCCTGCAGCCCTTCAAACAGCATGCTTCTGGTTCCTATGTCCACTGGTCTGTTTACAAGTATTTAAAAATTTACCCACCCTATATGACTTTTACCAGCACTGTGTAAAGTGCAATGTAGATTTGTTTATATGAAATTATAGAGAGTAAAAGTCTGTTTGGATCTTTGCTTCAGAAGTGTTATTATTGAAGAATTAATATACAACAGCACAATTTTGGAAACAAAACATAACATCCAAACAACAATAGTGATCTATCTTTAATTCTGTTTTTTTAATCATTTGTGGGCAAGACCTATTACTGTTTGCTTTATGATTGTTCATTTATATATGTGTTTCTGTGTCTAGAGTAGGTGCCTACTTAATTGCTATAATTTTGTACAAAAGATAACAAGTCACAAGGTTATTCACTTTTTCTCAGTTTTTCTGTCTTTGAATTTTCTACAATGGTTCTGGGCTGAACTAATCAACTTTTGAAACATCTTCAAAAATATTAGTTGCAATACATTTAATATTTGTGCAAACTGGAGATAGTATACATCTGAACGTAGTTTAGAGAGCTGGAGAGAATGTCTAGTAGGTTAGAGCACCTGATAATTTGAAGAATATTTGATTCTCAGCATCCACTTTGTGACCCACAGCTACCTTTCACTAGAGCTTCAGCCGATCTTCTTTGGGCCTTTGAGGACACCTGACATTCATGCAATATTCTTAAAAACATGCATTCAAAACAATTCTGCATATAGAAATATATTTTAAAAAGTAGTTTGTATTATGACACAGATGAAGTCTGTACTCCTATTATCATACAAGGGCTATTTTACTACCCTTTGTGTATGCATAAATTTTATTTATGATTATTTATGTTGAAATTCTCTTCTTATAAATTTGTATACTAATCTTATCAGCAAAAATTTTACTTCATGTCTCTATTTGTTCATTTTTAATAAAACTGGTGTATCTGTGCTATTGTGTTAGATACAAGTGATGGCAGTAGACATTTTGATCTTTGTTGTAATCTAAAATAAAGTGGCTTTCACTCTTTATGATTATTATATTTGCCTGACATTTATAGATAATACATGACAGTGATGTATTTTTGTGACTGAATTTGCTTCCTTAGAAGTTCATCATGTATGCTATTTATTCGCATTGAAATTATTTCTAAGACACTATAGGAATAATTGTATAGTTGTTCTCTTTAATTATCAGAATGATGGTCTATACTGATATATTGTTAAAATGACTTTTGATGCTATGAGATGGTCTTTCTGTATTCTGTGAATATGTGTAGTTCTCATTGGTTAATAAGAATGTTGCTATGTCCTATAACAAGGCAGAACATTGCCAGGTGAAAAATCAAAAAGTGAAACAGGGAACAGAAAAGTATAAGGATGTCAGAGCAGATGCTTAGAGCTGATGCACCAGATGCATGATATAATGGGACACATGTGAATCCATAGAACACATGATAATAAACTGATTAATAGAAATGGGTGAGTTAAGGTGTAAGAACAAGGGAATAATAAATCTGAACCATATATAAAAGTTTATAATTAAATAAAACTTTGAGTAATTATTTTAAAAGTGTCTGTGGGACCTTGTGTTGAAGAGATTCATTAGGACCTCAGGCTAGGCAGGATGAAAAACATCTGGCTACAATTAACCTTGTGAAATATATTTAACTGGTTATGAAGTATCATGGAAGACAAAACAAGGAGGAAAACACAGAGGCTAAGAGGTGGAGAGGAGGAGAGAAAAAGGAGGAAAAGACACTAAAATAAAATGTACTTGATTCCTTTCCTGTATTTCCATGTCTCATCTTACCCTTCTATCAAAATAACTTTGTTAGAGAAGACATTTTCAATAAAATATCAAAATTTCTTAAGCATGACTTATCAAGGATGATAATGCAAATAAGATTGCAACACATATGTTTACTTTGTGTTCAGCTTTCCCTCTGAATTTTTTTTTCATCCCTGTATATCCTTATTCAAGGTCCCTTCCCCCTCCCACCACATCACATCAGGTGATTTTTCTTCTCTACAACTCCCCATCCCCTCCCTGGGCAGGGAGCAGACAGTCCTATGGTCCCACTGACCCAATAATGCTTGGATCAGTCTCCACTTCAGGCCAAATCCAGTTTTGTACCCCCTCCCTCAAGAGTGAGTCTGGTGTTCCTATAGTTGGAGTAGGGTTCGAAGGGTCAGTCCAGGGTGTTTCTGATCCCAAGCTGTTCAGTGGTTGTGGTTTGCAGCTGAGTCATGCTTATGATTTTTATCTTCTTCATAGTTATTGTCAACTTATCAGCATTTTAAATTCATTTTACTGGTTTTTTGATAAATACAAAATAAATAAAGAAGAAGGAAAAAAAAGAAAAATATTTAAAAATGGTTGTCGTTACTGGATTTGACAGAGATTTTCTTGTCATTATTCCCTGAACAATAAAATATTAAAACTAAAAAATAAAATTTCTTCATGGTTTCAGAAGTTTTAGTTCTAAATTTAGCCATTTGCTTAGAGTAGTCATATTGTTCTCTGTTTTCTCTGTGCATTCCCTCTGGTTCATAATCAAATCAAGAGGATTAGTGCATGGGCCTTTCCTTCTTCCAATGTTTCCATCTTAGTGAATGGTTACTGTTTTAATTCCTTAGATATTGTCAAAGATTTGTAATAACCATGATGATAACTATGATCATCAAAATAGAAAAAAGATAATTTTTAAGATAACCAAGCTCTTTCTATTTATTTATTTATTTATTTATTTAAGATAATATATTTTTATTTATTCTCCTTTTATTAAGAAAAATTTTTATATGATATAACTAACTATGGTTTTCTCTTCATATTATTCTTCCAGTTTCTCCCTTCTCACCATTCATCAGAACCTACTCTCTTTCTACCAATCAGTAGAAAACTAACAAGTTCTAGAATAAAGTATACTTTGTCATGGTATATGATTTTGATGTGTTATTGGATTTGTTTTGCATCCAACTGCTAAGAAAGGTAGAATCATTCAAAAGTTTTATGACAACCAAAGACATTACCAGCAGCATGACAGATGTGTGATGAATACAATTTTACTGCAAAGAAAAATATAAACTGGATTTTGACAAGTGGAGCAAAAAAAAAAAAGTGGACATTTGGCCCCTTTCTATAACCTGATACTGATTATTCACTAGACCCAAGAAAAAAATTTCCCTGAGCTCCTTCTATTGTAATAAAAGTTTCAGAAAGTGATTTCTGAAATGAAACATCCTACATCACTGTTCAGAGAAAAGATAGGAGATATAGACACGAGCATGTGGTTTCCAGTATGACCACCTACTGTTTTCTGAGTAGAGATAATCACAAAAGAGTTAGTTTCATCATCTTTCCTGATTTGCATATGACAACAATATTAAAGTTAATATTTTTTAGAGAGAAAAGCAAATATTATGAAACAGACAAGTTGATAATTTTGTAGCTTTTCTACTCAAATTGATGAATTTTAATAAAAAATTTGAAGAGCCAATAAAAATATTTATTTGATTATAGGGGATCAAAGACAAAGAACAATCCCATGGAAGAAAGAGTGACCAGGAGGGGCAGGAGGGGGAAGGGAGTTTGAACTAGGGGATATATAGATACAAAATGAGACTTTATTCAAAAATTAAAAACAGAACAATACAAAAGAAAGGACACTCCCAAGTATGTTCTATACTGGTAACATAACTTTGATAAAAAAACTGAGATGAGTATACAAAATTAAAAAAAGAGAAACATTATAGATCAATACGCCTAATCAAACTCGAGCATAATAACAGATGAAATCAAATTTGTGCAACAGACAACTATTTGTTAAAATATACAAATGACTAATATGTATGTGACAAAACATATTCACTGCTATTAATTACAAAGCGTGTGCCAATAAAAATCATAATGAAATATCTCTCTAAGAGAGGTAAACTACTCATTGTAATATCAGTAGATATGACAGTTAGGCAAATCACCATAAGTATTTTTAAAAACATTTCAGTAGCACTCCCATATGATCTAGTAACCCTACCATTGAATCTATTTGATGGTTAACCTTGAATGTCACCTTGATGTCATAACATAATCAAAAGATG
This sequence comes from Sigmodon hispidus, assembly GCA_004025045.1. Classification (NCBI taxonomy): domain Eukaryota; kingdom Metazoa; phylum Chordata; class Mammalia; order Rodentia; family Cricetidae; genus Sigmodon; species Sigmodon hispidus. The sequence continues at coordinate 34,876 of PVIH01014719.1, forward strand.
GTGTGTCCTGGACAATTCCTTGAGAAACTCTGAGAGAGCCTCCATGAAAAGAAAACATAGGTCCTTTTATCACTAGTGAATTTTGTTCCCTGTATTGTTTTGGATGTGAATTTGTGCTCCCTGAAACAAACATTTACATTCAATTTATAATTTATGCTTATTCTTTTTGGAGGTTAGAACATAGCTATAGAACCTAATCTGGTCTATGTATGCTTTATCTTGATATGGCCTTCTGCTTCGTTTTTGTGCCTTTCCCAATATAATGTATAGAATTTTTCAGGCAATTGTATTCAAATTGCTCTTTTCTGAGAAAGTTATGGGAAAGGGATGCTTTGTTAATATGTAGTATGGGGTTACTGATATATATTTACATGTTTTTTAATCATATTTTTAAAACTTAAACAGCCTTCTTTGGATCAATGATTTCTTTGTTTCATTCCTGTATAATAGTAAACTGAAACTGTAGTAAGTTCATCTACATCATTTTGATTTTCTCTTCTTGAATGGTTTTATTCATTTTTTGCACCTGTTTGCTTGGGTTTTCCTGGTTTGTTCATTTTCTCTCTAAGGGCCTCTATCATCTTCATAAGATTTATTTTAAGGTCATTTTCTTGTACTTTCTGCTGTGTTGTAATATCCAAGGCTTACAATAGTAGAATTGCTGGGATCTGGTGATGTCATATTGCCAAAAGTATTGGGAATTGTGTTTTTACAATGGGCTCTGTTCATCATGGTTTGAGTTTATTACTACTTTATCTTGGTTGGATGAATGTTTCTTATGTGCCCATTTACATTTCTTTCCATTTATTCTCTATACTTTTGGCCTGAGTGTCAGTGGTTCTGATGATCAGTGAATTTCTAGGCTTTGTTTCTGAGGTTATGGAGTTTTGAAAACACATATGGCCTCTGGGGTTCTGCATATGGTATCATCTCTAGGGCTCCATGTACCTGAAATTCCTAATACCAGCATGGCCTTCAATGTAACATGTGACTTTTACTAGATTGTGAGCCAAAATATAAAGCCTATGAGAGAGGACACAATTTGAAACCCCTTGGCAGGGATTAAGGGGTATTATTATGAAGTAAGTAGTGTCTGACTTGGGATTCCTAATATCAGACAGCTCTCCTACAGAGGAGAACTCTAGCTGCACTTTGTCCATGGGAAAAACTCACTATCTCTCTCTCTCTCTCATTTAGGACATAAGGTTTTTATTCCTTCCTACTTTTCTTCTTTTTTAAAATAAATGTCAGAAAAGCATCATGTACAAGCAACATAATAAAAGTAAAAATAACTAATTATAGCATAGTTTTATAACTATAAAAATTATAAAAAAAGAGATAAACTCTGTCTGCCAGGTTCCCCAAGCTGCTACTGCTGAGGGATTTTGTATGACCATCCACCTCCAATGGATCAAACAGATAAGGACTGAGGATTCTGAAAGACAGTCTCAGACTCTGCCCAAAGGTGAAGTGGATTCAGCAAGCCCCAGTGTTGAATCCTTGCCAGGGAAAATTTTGTTGTGGTCGGGTTCCAGTTCCAGGATCAGGGGCTGTCTGTGGAGCTTGTCTCCACACACTCTGTAGCAGACAGAGATAAACTCAGTCTGCCAGGGTACCGCGGCTGCTGCTGAGGGAATTTGCACAGCCACCTTCCTCCAAATGATCAATCAAAGAAGGATTGAAGACTTGAAATCGAGTCCCCTGCACAGAGATGAGGTAGAGACTGAGCAGACCTTTTATTCAGAGGTGACAGGTGACACACAAAGCAGTGTGCCACAACTGACTAGGAGCCACCTAATCGTGAACCACTGAAGCCATGGGAAGATGCCAATGCAAAAATATATATAATAGTGTAAAGAACTACAAGATAACTCCAGAAGAAAGTGGCAGTCCTACAACTACAAGACCTAAACTGAGCAATGAAGAGGAAACAGAAGAAAGCAACACCAAAAATTCCTTTATGATAATCATTGAAGCTCTCAAAGAAGATATGAAAAAATGCCTTAAAGAAATAGAAGAAAATAAAAAAAAATTGGAAGAGAAGAACAAATCCATGAAAGAAAACTAAGAAAAAGTAAACCAAAAAATGAAAAAAAAACATGCCAGGAATTAAAAACTGAAATAGAAGCAATAAAAAAGTGAGAAAAA
>PVIH01014719.1:37123-52677 GCA_004025045.1 Sigmodon hispidus
TGGAAATAGAAAACCTGAAGAAAAAAGCTGGAACCACAGATACAAGCATAACAAACAGAGTTCAAGAGATGGAAGATAGAATCCCTGAAGTGGAAGACTCAGTAGCTCAAATAGATATATCAGTCAAAGAAAATAGTAAAACTAAAAAAGCCATAACTCAAAATGTTCAGGAAATCTGGGACACCATGAAAAGACCTAACTTGAGAATAATAGGACTAGAAAAGAAGAATACCAGCTCAAAGGCACAGATAATGTTTTCAATGAAATCATAGAAGAAAACTTCCCTAACCTGAAGAAGAAAATGCCTATAAAGAGACAAGAAGCTTACAGAACACTCAATAGATATGACCACCCAAAAAAGTCAACACACCACATTATAAGCCACAAAACATACAGAACAAAGAAAAAATTTTAAGAGGTGCTAAAGAAAAGGGCCAACTTACATATAAAGGCAGACCCATCAGAATAACATCTGACTATTCAATGGAAATGATGAAAGCTAGAAGGGCTTGGTCAGAAGTTATACATACACTAAAAGAGCATGGCTCCCAAACTAGAATACTATACCCTGTAAAATTATCAATCACTGTACACAGAGTAAACAAGATATTTCATGACAAAGTCAGACTGAAAGAATATCTATCTACCAATCCAGCACTACAGAGAGTATTCGAGGGAAAACTCAAACCTAAGGACCCCATATGCACCCATGAAACCACAAACAATCAATAATTCCACAGAAGAATACTCCAGAGAAAGGAAATACAAACAAGTTACCACCAAAAAATGCCTGGAAATATCAATCAGTGGTCATTAATATTCCTTAATATCAATGGACTCAACTCTCCTATAAAACATCACACACTAACAAGATTGATACAACAACAGAAGCCATACTTCTATTGCCTACAAGAAACACCTAAAGCACAAAGACAGATACAGACTTTGAGTAAAGGGTTGTGAGAAGATTTTCCAGTCAAATGGTCCTAAGAAACAAGTGAGGGTTGCCATACTATATTCTAACAAAATAGACTTTAAGCTAAAAGCAATTAAAAGGGACCAAGATGGTCATTACTTATTCATCACAGGAAAAATTGGTCAAGAGGAAATTTCAATCATGAATATTTATGCCCCTAATATACAGGCACCTACCTATATAAAAGATGCACTGCTAAGGCTCGAATCCCACATCAGCTCTTACACCCTAATGGTGGAAGACTTCAATACCCTACTTTCAACCCTGGATAGGACAACTAGAGTCTCAACAGAGAAATAAGGAGTCTAAAAGAGGTTATGATGCAAATGGATTTAACAGGTATCTACAGAGGCTTCCACCCAAATGCAAAGGAATATATATATATTTCTCAGCTCCTCATGGAACTTTCTCCAAAATTGACCACATAATTGGTCATAAAGAAAATATCAATAGATACAAAAAATGAAAATAATCCCTGGTAACATATTGGACCACCAGGGCACAAAGTTAGATTTCAAAAACATCAAAAATCAAAGGAAGCCTACCAACTCATGGAAACTCAACATCAATCAGTTCAACCATCTCTGGGTTAAGGAAGAAATTAAGAAAGATATCAAAGTCTCCCTAGAATTTAATGAAAATGAATCCACAACATATCCAAACTTGTGGGACACAATGAAAGCAGTCTTAAGAGGAAAATTCATAGCTCTAGATGCCTACATGAAAAACCTAGAGAAATCCCACACTTGAGACCTAACAGCTCAGCTGAAAGCCTTAGAACAATTAGAAGCAAACTCACCTAGAATGAGTAGATGGCAGGAAATAATCAAACTTAGAGCTGAAATCAATACAATTGAAACAAAACAACAATACAAAGAATCAATGAATCTAAGAGTTGGTCCTTTCTCCCATAGCTTTCTGGTTTTGCTCCCGGGACCAAGTGCTGTCTGCAGAGTCTCAGCCCACTCTGGAGCAGGGGCGGATAAACTCTGCAGGTCATCATACCCACAGCTCCTGCTGAGGGAAGCTGCACGGCTACTCACCGCCACCTTGAACTGAACGAGCCAACATCTGCAGGGGTCTCAGAAGGACAGACTCAGAACCCGCCCAGAGGTGAGGAGGGGTTACCAGGCCCAAGCGCCTATATCCCAGCCTGGGAGGGAGAGTTCAGCTCCCATAGCTTTCGGTTACACTCCCGGAACCAAGTGCTGTCTGCAGAGTCTCAGCGCACTCTGGAGCAGGGGCAGATAAACTCTGCAGGTCATCATACCTACAGCTCCTGCTGAGGGAAGCTCCATGGCTACCCACTGCCACCTTGAACTGAACGAGCCAACATCTGCAGGGGTCTCAGAAGGACAGACTCAGACCCTGACCAGAGAGGTGACAGGAGGCACACAAATCCGAGTGCCACAACTGACCAGGAGCCATCTAATCGTGAACCACTGAAGTCATGGGCAAACGTCAGTGCAAAAAATTACATAATAATACAAAGGACAACATGGTAACTCCAGAAGAGAGTGGCTATCTTATAAATACTAGAACTGAAATGAGCAATGAAGTGGAAACAGAAGGAAGTAACACCAAAAATTCCTTTTTGATGATCATCGAAGCTCTAAAAGAAGATATGAAAAAAAAGCCTTAAAGAAATAGAAGAAAATACAAACAAAAAATTGGAAGAGATGAACAAATTTATGAAAGAAACATGCCAGGAACTAAAACCTGAAATAAAAGCTGAAATAGAAGCAATAAAAAAGGTGCAAAATGAGGCAAAGATGGAAATAGAAAACCTGTAGAAAAAAGCTGGAACCACTGATACAAGCATAACAAACAGAGTTCAAGAGATGGAAGATAGAATCTCTGAAGTGGAAGACTCAGTAGCTCAAATAGATATATCAGTCAAAGAAAATAGTAAAACTAAAAAAGCCATAACTCAAAATGTTCAGGAAATCTGGGACACCATGAAAAGACCTAATCTGAGAATAATAGGAATAGAATAAGGAGAAGAATACCAGCTCAAAGGCACAGATAATGTTTTCAAAAAAATCATAGAAGAAAACTTCCCTAACCTGAAGAAGGAAATGCCTATAAAGATACAAGAAGCTTACAGAACACCAAATAGATATGATTCCAAAAAAAAAGTCAGCATGCCACATTATAATCAAGCCACAAAACATACAGAACAAAGAAAATTTTTAAGAGCTGCAAAAGAAAAGGGCCAACTCACATATAAAGGCAGACCCATCAGAATAACGCCTGACAATTAAATGGAAACGATGAAAGCTAGAAGGGCTTGGTCAGAAGTTATACAGATGCTAAAACAGCATGGCTGCCAAACTAGAATACCATACCCTGCAAAATTATCAATCACCATAGATGGAGTAAACAAGGTATTTCAGGACAAAGTCAGACTGAAATAACATCTAACTACCAACCGATCACTACAGAGAGTATTAGAGGGAAAACTCCAACCTAAGGACCTCAGATACACCCACGAAATCAAAAACAATCAAAAAGTCCACAGAAGAATACCCTAGAGAAAGGAAATACATACAAGTTGCCACCAAAAATGGCAGGAAATATGAATCAATGGTCACTAATTTCCCTTACTATTAATGGTCTCAACTCTCCTATTAAACATCACACACTAACAAGATGGATATGGATACAACAAAAGAAGCCATCCTTCTGTTGCCTACAAGAAACACACCTCAACTGCAAAGACAGTCACAGGCTTAGAATAAAAGGTTGGGAAAATATTTTCCAGTCAAATGGTCCTAAGAAACAAGCAGGGATTGCAATCCTAATATCTAACAAAGTAGACTTTAAGCTAAAAGCAATTAAAAGGGACCAAGAGTGTCACTACTTATTCATCAAAGGAAAAATTGGTCAAGAGGAGATTTCAATCTTAAATATTTATGCTCCTAATACAGGGGCACCTACATATGTAAAGAAACACTGCTAAAGCTAGAATCCCAAATCAATTCTTACACTCTAATAGTGGGAGACTTCAATACCCCACTTTCAACCCTGGATAGATCAACCAGACAGAGCCTCAACAGAGAAATAAGGAGTCTAAATGAGGTTATGATACAAATGGATTTCATAGATATCTACACAACCTTCTACCCAAAGACAAAGGAATATACATATTTCTCAGCTCCTCATGGAACTTTCTCCAAAATTGACCACATAATTGGTCATAAAGCAAACATCAGCAGATACAAAAAAACGGAAATAATCCCTTGTAACATATCAGACTACCAGGGCCCAAAGTTAGAGTTCAACAACATCAAAACCCAAAGAAAGCCTACCAAGTCATGGAAACTAAACATCAAACAGCTGAATCATCTTTGGGTCAAGGAAGAAATTAAGAAAGAAATCAAAGTCTTCCTAGAATTCAATGAAAATGAATCTACAACATATCAAAACTTGTGGGACCCAATGAAAGCAGTCTTAAGAGGAAAATTCATAGTGCTAGATGCCTATATGAAAAACCTTGAGAAATCACACACAAGAGACCTAACAGCGCAGCTGAAAGCCTTAGAACAATTAGAAGCGAACTCACCTAGAAGGAGTAGATGGCAGAAAATAATCAAACTTAGAGCTGAGATCAATACAATTGAAACAAAAAGAACAATACAAAGAATCAACGAATCTAAGACTTGGTTCTTTGGGAAAGTTAACAAGATAGATAAGCCCTTAGCCAAAATAATCAAAAAACAGAGAGAGAGTGTCCAAATCAACAAAATCAGAAATGAAAATGGGGACATAACAACAGACCCCCAGGAAATACAGAGAATTATCAGGTCATTTCTGAAAATCTGTATTCCACAAAAATGGAAAACCTAGAAGAAATGGACAGCATTCTGGACAGGTTCCATCTACCAAAATTAAATAAAGATCAGATTAATTACCTAAACATGCCTATAACCCTTAAGGAAATTGAAACTGTTATTAAAAACCTCCCCAAAAATAAAAGCCCTGGTCCAGATGGTTTCAGTGCCAACTTCTACCAGACATTCAAAGAACAATTACTACCGTTACTCCTCAAACTATTTCACACAGAAGAAACTGAAGGAATATTGCCAAATTCCTTTTATGAGACCACAATCACCCTAATACCCAAGTCACACAAAGACACAACAAAGAAGGAAAATTACAGACCAATTTCCCTCATGAATATTGATGCGAAAATTCTCAACAAAATTTTGGCAAACCGTATACAACAATGCATAAAAGAAATGATCCACCATGACCAAGGAGGCTTCATCACAGAAATGCAGGGTTGGTTTAACATAGGAAAAACTGAAATGTTATCCATCATATAAACAAACTAAAGGAACAAAACCACATGATCATGTCCTTAGATGCTGAAAAAAACCTTTGACAAAATCCAACACTCCTTTATGATTAAAGCCCTGGAGAGATCATGAATACAGGGAGAATGCCTAAATAAAATTAAGGCAATTTAAAAGAAGCCGACAGCCAGTATCATATTTAATGGAGAAAAACTCAAAGCAATCCCACTAAAGTCAGGAACTAGACAAGGATGTCCTCTCTCTCCTTATCTATTCAATATAGTTCTCGACGTTTTAGCTAAAGCAATAAGGGAACAAAAAGAGAATAAGGGCATACAAATTGGAAAAGAAGAAGTGAAGCTATCGCTATTAGCAGATGATATGTTTGTATACATAACTGACCCACAACATTCTTCCAAGCAACTGCTACAGCTGATAAACACTTTCAGCAATGTAGTAGGATACAAGATAAACTCAAAGAAATCAGTAGCCCTTCTATACACTAAAGATAGAAGAGCTGAAAAAGAAATAAGGGAAACATTACCCTTCATATTAGCTACAAATAGTATTAAATACCTTGGAGTAACTATAACCAAAGAAGTAACAGACCTATTTGACAAAAATTTTAAATCATTGAAGAAAGAAATTGAAGAGGATGTCAGAAAATGGAAAACTCTCCCATGTTCCTGGATTGGTAGGGTCAACAGAGTAAAAATGGCAATTCTACTAAAGGCAATCTACAGATTCAATGCACTGCCCATCAAAATCCCAACACAATATTTTTTGGACCTTGGAAGAACAATACTCAATTTCCTTTGGAATAACAGGAAAGCCAGGATTGGCAAAGCAATTTTATTCAACAAAAGAACCTCAGGAGGTATCACCATCCCTGACTTCAAGCTATACTATAGAGCTACAGTAATAAAAACAGCCTGGTACTGGCATAAAAACAGACTTGTGGACCAATGGAATAGAAATGAGGATCCAGACATTAACCCAAAAACCTATGAACACCTGATCTTTGACAAAGAGGCCCAAAATATTCAATGGAAAAAAGAGAGTATATTTAACAAATGGTGTTGGCATAATTGGGTGGAAGTGTGTAGAAAAATGCAAATAGATCCGAGCCTGTCACCCTGCACAAAACTCAAATCCAAGTGGATCAAAAACCTCAACTTAAACCCAACCACTTTGAACTTGATAGAAATGAAAGTGGGAAATACATTTCTACAAATTGGCACAGGCGACCACTTCCTAAATATAACACCAGTGGCACAGACACTAAGACCAACAATCAATAAGTGGGATCTCCTGAAGCTGGGAAGCTTCTGCAAAGCCAAGGACACTGTCAATAGGACAAAACGACAGCCTACAGAATGGGAAAAGATTTTCACCAACCCTACAAGTGATAGAGGACTGATGTCTAAAATATATAAAGAGCTCATGAATTTAGAGACCAAAATCCTGAATAACCCTATCAAAAAATGGGGTACAGATTTAAAAAGGGAATTCTTGGCAGAGGAACTAGTAATGGCTGAAAGGCACCTGAAAAAGTGCTCTTCATCTTTAGCCATCAGAGAAATGCAAATTAAAACAACTTTGAGATACCACCTAACACCTGTTAGATTGGCTACGATAAAAGGCACAGATGACAGCCTATGTTGGAGAGGATGCAGAGCAAGGGGAACACTCCTACATTGTTGGTGGGAGTGTAAGCTTGTTCAGCCACTTTGGAATGCAATATGGAGGTTTCTCAGAAAATTAAGAATCAATCTCCCCAAGGACCCAGCAATACCACTTCTGGGTATATACCCTAAAGAGGCACATTCACATACCAAAGGTATTAGCTCAACTATGTTCATAGCAGCGTTATTTGTAATAGCAAGAACCTGGAAACAACCTAGATGTCCCTCAACTGAAGAATGGATTTACAAAATGTGGTACTTCTACACAATGGAATACTACTCAGCAGTAAGAAAAAATGATATCCTAAAATTCGCAGGCAAATGGATGGATTTGGAGAATATCCTCCTGAGCGAGGTATCAGAATCTCAGAAAGATAAGCAGGGGATGTACTCACTCACTAGTGGTCTCTAATTATCCTCCTGAGTGAAGTATCACAAACTCAGAAAGATAAGCAGGGGATGTACTCACTCACTAGTGGTCTCTAAACAAACAAACAAGAAAAAGGCCAAGCATGCCCAAGTGGCAAACCAGAACCACTGAACAGCTTGGGATCAGAAACACCCTGGACTGACCCTTTTAACCCCAGTCCAACTATAGGAATACCAGACTCACTCTTGACGGAGGGGGGGGACAAAATTGGATTTGGCCAGGAGTAGAGACTGATCCAAGCATTATTGGGTCAGTGGGACCATAGGACTGTCTGCTCCCTGCCCAGGGAAGGGATTGGGATTTCCAGAGAATAAAAATGTCAAGATGTGGTGGGAGGGGGAAGGGACCTTGAATAAGGATATACAGGGATGGGAAAAAAAATTTCAGAGGGAAAGCTGAACACATAGTAAATATATGTGTAGCAACCTTATTTGCATTTCCACCCTTGATAAGCCATGCTTATGATACTTATCCTCTTCATAGATATTGTTAACTTTTCCTTATTTTAAATTCATGTTACTGTTTTTTTGATAAATACAAAATAAAGAAGGAAAAAAAAAGAGTTGGTTCTTTGAGAAAGTCAACAAGATAGATAAGCCCTTAGCCAAACTAATCAAAAAACAAAGAAAGAGTGTTCAATTCAACAAAATGAGAAATGAAAATGGGGACATAACAACAGACCCTCAGGAGATACAGAGAATTATCAGATCATACTTTGAAAATCTGTATTCCACAAAAATGGAAAACCTTGAAGAAATGGAAAGCTTTCAGGACAGATAGCATCTACCAAAATTAAATGAAGGTCAGATTAGTTACCTAAACAGGCCTATAACCCTTAAGGAACTTGAAGCTGTCATTAAAAGCCTCCCCAGAAATAAAGCCCTGGTCAAGATGGTTTCAGTGCCAAATTCTACCAGACATTCAAAGAAGAATTACTACCAAAATGTTTCACATAGTAGAAATGGAAGGAATATTGCCAAATTCCTTTTATGAGGCCACAATTACCCTAATACCCAAGCCACTCAAGACACAACAAAGAAGGAGAATTAGAGACAAATTTCCCTCTTGAATATTGATGCGAAAATTTTCAACAAAATTTTAGCAAACTGTATACAACAATGTATAAAAAATATTATCCACCATGACCAAGTAGGCTTCATCCCAGAAATGCAGGGCTGGTTTAGTATGCAAAATACCGTAAACCTTACCCATCATATAAACAAACTAAGGGAACAAAACCACATGATCATATTCTTAGATGCTGAAAAATCCTTTGACAAAATCCAACACTCCTTTATGATTAAAGCCCTGGAGAGATCAGGAATACATGGAGAATATCTAAATATAATAAAGGCGATTTCTAAGAAGCCGGCAGCCAGTATCAAACTTAATGGAGAAAAACTCAAAGCAATCCCACTAAAATCAGGAACTAGACAAGGATGTCCTCTCTCCCCTTATCTATTCAATATAGTTCTCAAAGTTTTAGCTAAAGCAATAAGAGAATGAAACAAGATTAAGGAGATACAAATTGGAAAGGAAGAGCTGAAGCTATCTTTAGTTGCAGATTATATGATTGTATACATAAGTGACCCACAAAATTCTTCTAAGGAACTGCTACAGCTGATAAACACCTTCAGCAATTTAGCAGGATACAAGATTAACTCAAAAAAATCAGTAGCCCTTCTATACACTAAAGATAGAAGAGCTGAAAAAGAAATAATTGAAATATTACCCTTCATTATAGCTGCAAATAGTATTAAATGCTTTGGAGTAACTATAATCAAATAAGTAACAAACCTATTTGACAAAAATTTTAAATCACTGGAGAAAGAAATTGAAGAGGATATCAGAAAATGGAAAGTTCTCCCATGTTCCTGGATTGGTAGGATCAACATAGTAAAAATGACAATTCTACTAAAGGCAATCTAAACATTCAATGCATTGCTCATCAAAATCCCAACACAATATTTTTTGGACCTTGGAAGAACAATACTTAATTTCACTTGGAATAACAGGAAAGCCAGGATTGCCAAAACAATTTTACTCAACAAAACAACCTCAGGAGGTATCCCCATCCCTGACTTCAAGCTATACTATAGAGCTACAGTAATAAAAACAGCCTGGTACTGGCATAACAACCGACTTGTGTATCAATGGAATAGAATTGAGGATCCAGACATTAACCCAAAAACCTATGAATACCTCATCTTTGACAAAGAGGCCCAAAATATTCCATGGAAAATGATAGTATATTTAACAAATGGTGTTGGCATAGCTGGATGGAAGTGAGCAGAAAAATGCAAATATATCCGAGCCTGTCTCCCTGCACAAAACTCAAATCTAAGTGGATCAAAGACCTCAACAAAAACCCAGCCACTTTAAACTTGATAGAGAAGAAAGTGGAAAATACACTTCTATGAATTGGCACAGGTGACCTCTTCCTAAATATAACACCAGTGGCACAGACACTAAGACCTACAATCAATAAGTGGGATCTCCTGAAAGCTAATAAGCTTCTGTAATGCCAAGGTCACTGTCAATAGGTCAAAATGACAGCCTACAGAATGGGAAAATATTTTCACCAATGCTACATGCGATACCAGACTGATCTCTAAGATGTATAAAGGACTCAAGTATCTAGAGCCAAAAACCTTGAATAACCCAATCATAAACTGGGGTTCAGACTAAGAAGGAAATTATCAGCAGAAGAATTACGAATAGTTGAAAGGCACCTGAAAAATTCTCATCATCTTTAGCCATCAGAGAAATCCAAATCAAAACAACTTTGAGATACCCTCTGTCACCTGTTAGATTGGCTAAGATAAAAGACACAGAGGACAGCCTATGCTGGAGAGGATGCAGAGCAAGGGGAACACTCATCCATTGTTGGTGGTAGTGTAAGATTTTTCAGCCACTTTGGAATGCCATATGGCAGTTTCTTAGAAAAATGAGAATCAATCTCCCCAAGGACCCAGCAATACCACTTCTGGGTGTATACCCTAAAGATGCACATTCACACTCCAAAGGCATTAGCTCAACTATGTTCATAGCAGCATTATTTGTAATAGCAATTACCTGAAAACAACCTAGATGTCCCTCAACTGAAGAATGGATTTAGCAAACTGTGTTTCATCTACACAATGGAGTACTACTCAGTAGTAAGAAAAAATGATATCCTAAAATTCGCATGCAAATGGATTGATTTGGAGAATAATCTACTGAGTGAGGTATTACAAACTCAAAATGATAAGCCGGGGATGTACTCATTCATTAGTGGACTCTAAACAAACACACAAACAAGAAAAAAGCCAAGCATGCCCAAGCTGCAAACCACAACCACTGAACAGCTTGGGATCAGAAACACCCTGGACTGACACCTTGGATCCCACTCCTCATAGAGGAACACCCAACTCACTCTTGAGGGAGGAGGGAGAAAACTGCATCTGCCAGGAGTGGAGACTGAACTAAGCCATATTGGGGCAGTGGGACCATGGGACTGCCTGCAGCCTGCTCAGGGTAGGGATGGGGAGTTGTGGAGAAGAAAAAAATGACCTGATGTGGTGGGAGGGGGAACAGACTTTGAATAATGATATACAAGGAAAGAAAGTGTGACTTTTTTGTTAATAATAACAATAATAAAGGAAAAAATTCTAATGGAAATCAAAGTTGAAATGCTTCAAGTCATTATTTTTCTCAAACAAGTTTCCAAGAGTACAATTCATTTATAGTCCCTCCCCTTCTCTCCTTTCCTTTATAATGCAAGTCTTTTCTCTACTGTCTCAGCAGGTGCCTTGGACAGAGCTTCTCATTTTCAGTTTACCTGCAAATACCCAAAGAAAAAAGTTTGTTGTTCTGTCTTGCCCTTTGAAAATGAGCATTGAAAATCTCATTTTCTTTCTTTTCTGGTGCACTCAATAAGAGAGTTCCCTAGAAGAAATTGATATTCCTGACATTCAAACAACACCTGTCACAGGTTAGTCACCGTTATTTCAATCAAAGCTTCTGTGCCTCAGTGTTGCAACTAATTCTATGCCACCTTACTTTTTTTAAAGAAAAAATAATGGGGATTATATTCTGATAGGTGTGATCTAAACTGTCATAAACATAACAATCAGGGACATATAAAAGTAAACAAATGATGCCAGACAATAAGTGTGGGGCATATGGGCTCCCAAATCCATCTGACCCATTCCTGAACATTCCACAGAAAACCTGGAACAAATTTATCTTCTTGGTGTCCCTTTCTGTGTATTTCACTCCTATGACGTCCTTTCTTCATCTACTAATTCTGTTGCTGCAACCGAGGTTTTATCTGCTCCTACTTTTTTTGCTCCAGACTTTTTCTGCCTTTTAATTCTTTAACTGTCTGAGATAATAAACTGTATCAAGAAAACTAAACAGTAATCCTTGTATGTGCATATATAATGGGTATTTAATAAATTAATAAAGTTTGCTTGGAAATCAGAGGACAGAGTCAAGTGATGAAGGTCAGGAAGTGGTGACCCATGCTTTTAATCCAGCACTTGGGAGGCAGAGATCTGTTTTGATCTCTGTGAGTACAAAGCCTAAGGGAGATAGACAATGGTGGCACACGTTTAATCCCAGCACTCATGATCCCATGTTTCTGCTTTTAGTAATATGAAAATAAGCCTTTAATCTTAGCAGTAGAAAAGTTGAACCATGATGTAAGATAGTTGGGCAGAGAAAAAGAAAACCTTTAAAGGTGTTTGCCACCACACCTCTTTCTATTGGGACTTGAAATCAAAGAGATCCAGAAAGATCTTTGCACATACCCTCACCTCCAGTGATGGGATTAAAGGCATGGGTCATCACTTCCTAACCTTCATGGCTTGGCTCTGTGTACTGACTTCCAATCAAACCTTATTAAATATACAACATATCACCACCCATACACAGTATAGTGTTCACAATTGTGGGTTCCAAACAGTGAGAGGATGCATTCCCATGCTTTGAAAAGGTAATCACAAAGAAATTATAAATTATTTTAAAATGATTAGGTTTTTTTTTAACCTATGGAAAATTTGGGAGTATAATGTTGTGGGAACTTGATCTATTCAGCCAATGGTATTGGGGTAACAAGCTCTAGGGCATGGTCTCTTCCGCATACTTGCCTATATAAAATCTGAGGGAGAGGGTGTCATGTCCTCTCTTGGGTTGTTAGAGCAGGACAATTGGTTCTCATCATCCATGGGCTGCAGTAAAACAGCTGGATTAGGAACAGAGTCTACTTTGTTCTGTGCTTTGCATACATCTTATTAATCTCATTTGCCCAATAAATTTTATCTAGACATTGACTTGATGTCTCTCTTCCTGTGGCACCCAACTTGGCCCAAGGCCATCAGTCGTGTGGCTAACCCACATACACCCAGTCCCACATACACTCTTGTTCCCCTGCCTCCTGCCTCTGAGACTGCTGGTGTACTTCCCAGGCTACTCTGCTTCCCAACCACTCCTGAAGCTTGTTAGCCTGTCCCAGGCCCCAGAGCTTCCTGGTCAAGCAGGCCCATCAGCCCTGGCTGCTCAGTAGTCTCAGTAATCAGAGCCACCAGCTGCCCCTCCAGACTGGTTCTGCTAGATGTGCACAGGCACTACCTGCCCAGGCACTAAAACAGGTTCCAGCTGCCATGTGCATTTGCACCCAAGCCCTGCACAGGCGAGTGATAGAATAAATCTAGTGTGAATACAGCTGTTCTCTCAAACCAATGGGAACTTGCTGTACCTGCAGCAGATTGAAGCCATTACCGGTGCTGTTTAGGAACACTGGACCCACTCAGAGCAGGTTCCATGAGGTTCTGTGTTCTTGCAGCTCATTTGCACTGGTGCTTTAAAAACAAACAATCCCAGAAAGATAAGCAGGGGATGTATTCACTCATTAGTGGATTTTAAACAAAAAGCAAAGCATGTCCAAGCTGCAAACCACAAACACTGAACAGCTTGGGATCTGAAGCACCTTGAACTGGCACTTTGGAGCCCATTCCCTCCAGAGGAACACTTGAGCCAGTCTTGATGTGGGGATGAGGAAAGTGGATTTGCCTGGAGTGGATGCTGAACTAAGCCACCTTGGGACCTTCTGTCCTTGCTGGGGAGGAGATAAGGAGATGGGAAGAAGAGTGGCTTGTAGAGGAGGGAAGGGAAGGGCATTTGAACAAGGGGATACATGGATAAGAAATGAGACTTTATTAATAGTAAAAAACGAGAAAAAACATGCATTGTATTAAGTAATACAATGTTTTAAATGAATTCTTAAACAAAGATAAAAAACAAAAAACAAACAAACAAAAGCAGCTTGATGCTAAGTGCATGCATCCTGGAGCAGAAAAAAGTTATTTTATACATTGAAAAACTGCTGAACTTATTCCAAGTTTTGTTTTGACTCCTGGCTTGAAACAGGGTTTTGAATCGTGGTTTTAAACCATAGGGTCCTTTTTATTTTTTCGTTCCTATCTTCTGTAACCCTTCAGCTGACTGCCTGCCCCTACCTACCCTGGAAAATCACTGAAAGTACCCCACAGAGAGCCAATGTTCTGTGCACCAGTCTTCTTGTTCCTGCCTCACAGATCAACCAGCACAAAGGACTGTGCCATTCTTAGGATGGCCTGGCAAACCCTAACTGCCAGTCCCCAAGGGTTTGTTCTTCTGGGAAGAATGCCAAACACGCATTGTGTCAAAGAAGAGAGCCATGCTCCAACCCTAAAACCACCTTTAAATTTTATTTGAGTTATGACCACATAAAGACCATTTGCCACTTATGTCTGTAGAGGGCAGCAGAAACAAGCGTTTGGGAAGAGTAACAAAACTTTACCCTACTTGAGGTGAGCAAAGCCATTTGTCAGGTTTACTCTTTTTCATAGGATATTTTCTCTTGCTTATCTGCCCTTTTTCTCATGATGTTTCACTTATCCAGTGGTCTTCAGATTCTTTAGTTGGAAGCTTTTATTCTCCTGGATAGATAAAATTAAAACAAAATAGCAAAAAGCAAAGAATGTCTGAGCATGTCTAAGCTATAAACTACAACCACTAAACAGTTTGGGATCTGAAACTCCATGGACCAGAACCTTGCAGCCCCCTCCTTCCAGAGGAATTCCTGACTCAGTCTTGATGTTGGGGTGAGGAAAGAGGATCTGCTGGGAGTGGATGCTGAACTAAGTCATATTGGGACCTTGGGACCTCCTGCCCTTGCTGAGGAGGAGATAAAGCGATGTGGAGAAGAGAGAGTGACTGGAAGGGGCAGGAGGGAGAACCATATCGGGACCTTGGAACCTCCTGCCCTTGTTGAGGAGGAGATAAAGTGATGTAGAGAAGAGAGAGTGACTGGAAGGGGCAGGAGGGAGAAGGGATTTTGAACAAGGGTATACATGGATAAAAAATATGACTTCATTCATAATAAAAAAGGAATTTTAAATAAATGAACTCTAGGGCTTTCTTTTCTATTTTTTTTTTTTTGGCAAGTTATAACTTTCCTAGGACAAAATGACTTTTGACAACAGAAAATGGATAAACTTCCAATTAAAATATTTAAAACTAATTATATCTTAGTATATGTGAATAAATATACTTATATTTTCTATTTCTTTATATATAAATTCAAGGTTTAAGTATTTTTTTAGTTCTCAAGGAAAATTCATTTTGAATTTCAATCTGCCTTTTGCAAGTTTTTAAATTTTAAACATGAAAATTCTTATGTGCCTATTTTTGCCTGCCAAGTGTTGGGAATAATGTGTGTGTCTCTCAGGTCCTGGGATTACAGATGTGAACCACATCCTGGTGATGGACTTTTATAATAGTTATCTCATAACTGTCTTCATGGTTTAATTTGGTTCCCCACAAGTTTAATATTTAGGTAAATTTTCAAGTTTTCCAAATGTATAATCTATTATACTTGCTGATTTATCCTGAATTTGTTCCCTGAAGAATTTTAGTATTTTAGTCTTAATTAACCATGACATCAAAATGTTCACTGTTTTACTATTTTCAGATATTTTGTCTGTCTTGCCAATAGAGCTATATAAAATTTAATGTCTTTGCTAAATTTCCATAACCTTTGTTATTTTCGCTCATACCTCCCATAACCAGATATCTTTGTCATTTAACTGCCAGTTAGTGGTTTTCCATTTTGATGAAAAAATTATTTTTTCCTTGCCATT